>JASDQU010505367.1:4762-42315 GCA_032191745.1 Picea mariana | reverse complement strand
ATTTAACACAGTGAGTGCATCATGCTTTTGGATCTCTTAATTACATATATATAAATGAGGACATTGTATCATGGTTTTGCCTATAAGAATTCGCTGTTGAAAAATGTTCCTGCTACGCTATTAGTCCCTGCCTTGAGGCAGCGAGACTATATAAATCGGTTTGTCTATTTCCAATAATTTGGACATAATTCGATGTAAATTTTAATCTTTTATCCTAAACTTTACACATATTTTTTTTTTTAGTAAAATTAATAAACATCTTGACTTTGCAAACTCCACTAGTAACTTTTTCCTCTTATTTGGCCTCCTATTAAGACATAACTTTTTCTTTTTGTTTGGTCTCATATTGAGGCATAACCTTGGCATACCTTTGTTTTCATAGACTCGAAATATGTTTAAGGTAAATTAATGCTACATATCATCGTAGCATTAGTTCGCTGACATTTTTTGCTAATCTCAATGGCCTAAATTTGTGATAAAATCTATTCGTTGTGTCTAAAGCCAGATGTCAATACCATCCTTCATTTTTCCCTGACTTACGTGTGGATGTTTGATGTGAACACCTTGCAGCTATGTGGAGGCCACAACCTCCACATTTTCTCGTTCTTCTCAGCGTCCCTACTTCGCTCTGAGTTAATTTTTTCCCTTTGCTGAAATTGATTTTTTCCCTTCTGCTGAGCTTCTAAACTCTGTACTTTGTGCCCCTCTATTCCGGTTCCGGTTCCGGTCATTGTAGTGTGCTTAAAAATGTTATTACAGTGCTTTCACAGTCCCTGAGTTTGTAGTATCTTCCATTTCCTCGTGGCCTCCGAGCATCTCTCATCCAATACAATCAGACACGAATATTCTCAGTGCAGCGTTCAGGGTCTCTCCATCTCACTAACATCGATTAATAAGCGAGCATCAGAAATTAGAACTTCCAGGGTTTAGCCGTCTCATCGAATGGTAAGAATCTTCACACTAATGAACACAATCTCCCCTTATCATTGTTACGTTTCCAACGATGGAGACTAATTATATACATAGAATCTTTTTTACTCACTGTCATGCATACTTGGGTTGTCTGAGGTTGTCCTTATGTTGTTGTTACTATGTTGTTACTGTTGGGAAATCTTATTCAGGAAGGGATTCATTGTGTTCATGTTGTTCATGGATTCTTCTTAGTCATTCACATTGGGAGTTTATGCTACATGCACGCTAGGAGTTCATGCTATTGTTAGAGTGAATTTGTCCATGTTCAACCTCTTTTGCATTTTTTTATCTAGCAAATCCAGGGAACCCTTGCATAATTTCCCTAATCAGATGATCCAAACGCAATTCCCTTATGGGAGGCTTCAATTTCAACAGTATTGCAGAACCTGCAAATGCAAATTTAAATTAATATAGTGATTTCTACTTAGATTTTAAATTAATATAGTAATTTCTACTCAGATTTCCTGGTTTGAATTACAGTTTGTGTGCTGAAAGTAGACATTTGGCTCCCTCTACGGATCAAATGCACTTGGTCATGAAAACTACTAGTATGTTCGAAGGAAATCTTTAGTAACATGTTATATTCATAGATTTCTATCATATTTCATCTGCAAGAACTATACTAACTTGGGTGGGGTTCCATTCATAGTGGGGTTGGAGGACACCTATTGAAGCTTCTTCATGTTGTCGAAAATTGCAGTTATCCCACCTGCATGTACCACCAATTTTGTTGCAGTCAACCCTTTAAGCCATGAAGTAAGCCTCCTCCAGCAGTGACGTTTATTCAACCAAACTCCATTAAAGAACCAGTAAATATGTATTGTCTCCTCGCCCTGTTAATATAGGTTGGCTATTACATATTATAATGATAACCATAAATAAAAACGTCGCTAAATATCCCAACCAGTGCATTCATGCATATTAGAAAATAAACCACTTATTTTTAATCTTGTTTATATGAGATTACAACTGTTTTTTAACATTTTAAGACTTTAAGTTGAAATTTCTTAGTGGAGCAATCGAGTCGTTTCAAAAGGGTTGGAATGTGTCGCGGTTGTTGTTTACTTTAAAAAAAAAGTAAAAAGTAAAAAACTGATAATATGTCCATGCTGAAATAAAGCTCTTTGGCTTTGACAAGCTTATAAACTCAATGCACCTTAACATAAAGAATTAACATAAAGAAATAGATAATGCATTATAAATATTTACTTCGAAAGGTGTATACCTATTGGAGATGGTCACAATTAATCAGCTTTTAATCTAAAATTCTAATCTGATGGCTAACAATTGAAGATGTTGGCATATTCTTAGTCATCCTCCCAAATCAATGAATGTGATTTACTCTTCTTAACTTTCTTTTCTTGTATTTTTGAATGCATCAGTTAACCTATTTACTTTTTAATATTTACCTAATCATATTAAGAAATTAATGTACCACCATATGATTACCATCTTTAACTGATTAATCTTTGGAATTACCACATTTAAGATTAACTTTTAAATTTCCTCAGCTCTATGTGCTTTCCAAATGATTTCCATGTTTAACTTAACTAATTAACTTTTGGAATTACCACATCTAAGATTAACTTTTAAATTTCATCAGCTCTATGTGTGTTTCAGCTATGCTTTACTTCACCATTAAACTTTTATCTTCCACTTTTGGGTTCGCTTCCACTTCCTCTGCACATTATCTACTCCCATACAGCTACGTACTGCCCCAGCTACCACATTGGCTGGTTCCCTTCCTCTGCCCACTAGTTAGAAAAATTGATAGAGAACCATTGACGACCTAGCTCAACTCATATTCTCTTAACTTTGCATGTTGTTTAATTATGAAATCTACATCCATTTTCTGTGATCCTAGAACCCAGAAAATCTCTAGGAACACTCGGAACACCGAGAGTAATCTCGCGAGTCATTTGTTGAGTATTCATAAACTCAATGCACCTTAACATAAAAAAATAAATAATGCATTATAAATATTTACGCTGAAAGGCGTATACCTATTGGAGATGGACACAATTAATCAGCTTTTAATCTAAAATTCTAATATGATGGCTAACAATTGAATATGCTGTCATATTCTTAGTCGTCCTTCCAAATCAATGAATGTGATTTACTCTTCATAACTTCCTTGTATTTTTGAATGCATTAGTTAACCTATTTACTTTTTACTGTACCACCCTGATTAACCTTTGGAATTACCACATTTAATATTGACTTTTAAATTTCCTCAGCTCTCTGTGCGTTTCAGTTACTTCACCATTAAACTTTTATCTTCCATTTTTTAGTTCGCTTCCACAGGTACGGACTGCCCAGCTACCATCTTGGCTGGTTCACTTCGTCTGCACATTAGCTATTCCCATATAGCTACAGACTACCCCAGCTACCACATTGGTTGGTTCACTTCCTCTGCCCACTAGCTAGAAAAATTGATAGAGAGCCATTGACGACCTAGCTCGACTCATATTCTCTTAACTTTGCATCTTGTTTAATTATGAAATCTACATCCATTTTCTGTGATCCTAGAACCTAGAAAATCTCTAGTGTTTTCTGTGATCCTAGAACCTAGAAAATCTCTAGGAACACTAGGAACACTGAGAGTAATCTCGTGAGTCATTTGCTGAGTACTCATGATTTTACAGATTTAATCTGGATTCCTTTCAATTAAAAGCATTGTTTAGACTCATCAATCGAGATTTTGTTGAAGAGTTACCAATGAGAGCCTCAATGTTGGCATTCGGCGGGATCCAGCTACGGACTGGCATTCCTCTTGGTAGATTGTCTTTGGTTCGGGCTTAAGTGTAGTAGAGCTGTGTGGGAGGCTCATCGCCCCATGGAGGTCAAGTCTCGTGAGAATAATAACCCTGTGGCAGTTTGCCTTCAGTTCTGGCTTATAGTGTAATGGTGCTGTGTGGAGGGCTTGTCACCCTGTGGAGGTCAAGTCTCCTGAGAATAACCCTGTCATAGTTTTTATTCGGTCCAGGCTTTAGTGTAACCATGTTGTGTGCACGGCTCGTCGCCTTGTGGAGGCGAAGTCTCATGGAAATAACCACCTGACAGTTTTCCTTCGGTTTGGGCTTCAACTGTAACATTTCTGTGTGGAAGGCTCGATGCCGTCTGGAGACCAAAAATCCTAATAATCCATGCTTCCACTCCATTGATAACCATCCTCCAAATGTATTGATTAAAGCTGGGCTAATTTGTTTTGCCGACATCAAACCAATAGAAAATGTGTTCTTATGGTGGTTACAGGGGAATAGAAATCCCAGCGCCGACTGTATGATTGAAGCGCCATCGTATCAATGCAATTTTGGTAATTGGCTCATTTGCAGCGGTGTTTGATACGGCTACTCAAATCGTCAATTAAAAACCTTAATTAAGGTTAGTGTTTATGCTAAAATTAAATTTAGTAAATGGAATATGTCTTTCGGTGTTCATCAGCCACAATTATGTGGCTGTGCTAGTGCAAGGACTAACAATAAATATTTTGAAAGGCCATTATGAAAAATAAATCATAATTCTTCTATATTTGTCAAAGGGTAAAACAAAATGCACAAGCTTGTCGATTATTCTATTGCATGTAGTGAAATTTACAATAAAGTAAATAGAATGCAATTAGCTTATGGATCATACAAATTAAAAATAAATTTGTATTTGGGAACAACATCGCAAGAGGCAATAAAAACCTTGACAATTTTCCTCACTAAAACAAGAACATAGCGATATTGTAATTTGTATTTGGTTGCTTCCTGGAGATTTTGAAGGTATTGCAATTATGGAATGTCTTAGAAATATGTGTAGACAAACATTCATAGTATAAGGTATTAGTGCTTGAATTGGCATGTTTAAAGAAATGAGAAAAATAGCTTCTATAAGTACTGAAATCTCTAAAAGGTATAAACTCTATCAATGTATATTTATGCCGAAAGGCGTACACCTATTGACAATGGGCACATTTAATAGGTTTTTAGTGCTTAATCAATTTTGTATGGACAAGATTAAATATTGATGGAATATTCTTAGTCGTCCCAATAAATCAATGGTTGAGATTTCAATCACTAACTTCCTCACTATTATAAAGGCATTCGTTTACATGTTTATTTTTCTACTTTTACTTATACCAACCGAACAAGCCGAGTGCCTATCAAACTCTTGATCTGATCGATTGGATTTTTTCACAACGCCTATCCATTGATTGGATTTATGTACAACGCCTATCGAACTCCTGATTTGATCGATTGGATTTATGCATAGCTATTTTCTTTATCAGCTCTGTATAGATATCTTCAATTAGCGGAATATGGCCACTGTTGAGGTATATCAATGGATCTCTGGTAATATTGGCATTGCGATGTTTATGTCTATACTTTTCATCGATCTGTTGTAGTGAGAGCTATGAATGCATATATTTCATGATCACATTAATTTTAACTATTGGATAATCAGTTTGATTGATGGTTCGTTCAAGTTTTTGTGCCCATTACATTGATTGCAAGCGAAGAACTAGTGAAGGCCGTGGATGCAGTTGTGAAAGTTATCGAGATCGAACCCACGAATGAAAAGGCTATCGAAGAAGAATCTCTTGCTGAGGAGGTTCCTGAGACTGAGAAAATAGTCGATGAGAACCCCACCACCTTTGAGAAATCTACAGAGGAATTGATTGTCGCAACCTATGCCTTAGATCCTGAAGCATAATTGGCCTTGCTGAAATCCAAGGAGGAAGTTGCCCAAGTGCCTGATGAAGCTGAGCAGGGTAAATAAGTGTTTGTAGTTGAAGCTCTTGCTAAGGCTGCGGCTATTGAAATGACAGAAGAAGAAAAGGAAGAAGAATCGTCGACCAAGGAAGAAGCATTAATCATCGATCACTTCAGGTTTATCATGGATCTTGCTAATTGCTTCCTATGATTATGATTAACTGGTGTCGAATCGTTTAAATCCAAGCGGTTTCTCTCAATTTTATGCGTTATATGCGTGCAAATACGAGCTGTTCAAATATTCGTCTGTTATTTGTTCAGAAAATTAAGTTTTTGGACATGAGATAAAGTAACATGTCTACAATTAGGACACATAATTTTACCAGTCGTAAGCCTTTCTACCACGTTTAGTTTTACCAGGAGTAAGCCTTTCGACGTTCACCAGCAGCGAGTTAGCGGCTGTGCTAGTTAAATAAATCTAAACTAATATAGAATCTCAAAGCAATGTGAAGTATATGACCATAAAGAGGAGTTGGAGTTTAATAAATTTTCAAAAACAATTCATAAATATTGGTATAAGTTTTCATAAATATTTGTATATAGAAAATGACTCCTTGAAAGTTTGGCATGTAGTTTATTCACTATGGTAAATAGCCTCTTCTTGTAGACCTGTGCAGCCATTTGAACAAATGAGATGCAGTCTCCCTTGCTCTTTATGTACAATTCACACTCAAATAGTGTGCACCCTATGGATGGCAATGAATTCACTATAAACTTTATGAATCCTAGATTATAGAGACTGAACATGATTCAATTACTGAGAGCATGATGAGCTAACAATAATCAATTAAGTACCTTGCACTGAGTGGAAAAAGTAGAGATGACAAGTTCTTTGAAGGCCTCAAGGGAATTTCCCTTGATGCTTATGCATGACTCCTTGGCATTAGAAAGAGCCGATTGACATAATGAGCCCCTTTCTATATCAATTTTGTACTGCCCTTCCCTGTGGCGGGTATGAATAATACGTAGAGGGAATAAGAGTGGATATCACTATGGGGATCCTTCTCACTCAGTAAGAATGGAATCAATTCCATGTGTCCTTTAAGAATGATGTTTGATTACATGTGGCCTTGAATAAATTTAGTTTTCTTTGTGACATGATATCATGTGCACAACACAGCAGTACCCATGTTCTTCGTACTTGGATGCCAACTGTTCTAATAGGTGGGATCCACCCGTATCCTAAAGATATGGGTATGGGCATTAATCCTCTTTCACATGTGGAGATGTTTGATTCAAATTCAAATTTATTTGAATAAAAATAAGCGTTATTTACTAGACATGTGCCACTACATTTTGAACAATACAATTAGCATAATAGCTAAATAGCTATGGGTGAATGCGGAAAGGTTGATAAGATAAAACTAATCTTTAAAAGAATAGATTAAATTTTATTATTGATTAATAAATAAAGAACTATAAAAATAAAAATATAACTAAAAATTTAAATGTAAAAAAGAAGGGATTTTTTTTACATTAAATGTAATTAATAACCTCTTGATAAGTGCCAATAACATCATGGATTTGAAAACAATTTAGAAACCCTAACTATTCTCTATATATGTGACAAGAAAGAACAAGCTTAAATATGCATGCATGTATTTGAAATGATCTTCGAAATAGTATTGCAAAGCGATGCGGGATTAAAATATTCAAATGACCCCAAATTGAATAAGAATACACAAAATAAAAGTGTAATTGAAGTCATTTAGAATTCTACCTAAAGATCTGGATTCTTTATTTTTTCTTAGGAGATCATGTCCTATGAGATTGAAGAAATATTTATAGAACTCGACCAACCATCCTTCTGGACTTGAATATTTATCATATTGAAATGATTTCATTACTGAAATCATATCCTCCTTATATACATGCTTCATAAGTTCCCAATCATCTTCTTCTAAGAACATTTTTCCAAATTCCAAAGATAACGAGATAATTTCTCTAATTTTCTCCTACGCTAGATCCTTGTAGATAAAGATAAAGTGGTGAAAAACCTGAGAGATTTCATTTAAGGACTTGAGTTCTTTTCCACTAGCATCATTCATTTTCTCAATAGTATTTCTCTATATGGCTTGTTGATGGAAGAATTTAGTGTTATAATAGCCTTTTTCTAACCATGTAGCTACTCCTATGTATCTGTTTGGATTCTTCCCAAGAAACCATTTTTTTCTTGTTTATCTCAAATGCCTATAGCTCAATATATCTACCTTTGTCTCCTTAATATTCAATAAGGTATTTCAAAGAAATTTCAACTTGAGTCTCAGTATTGCAAAATTCAGACTCAAATTCTTAGAAGGTATTTGTTGGCACCTAAGGTTTTGTAGAAGATGCGTGCATGCCATAAATATATGGGAAAGAAGCCCTCACTTTATCATCTTCGTGTTTTTTGGTGTGATTCATATGATCATGTGCCTAAGGAGAAGCACTTGAAGTTTGATAACAAGGATATGAAATGTATCTTCATTGTAATGGAATTGGTGTGGAAGGGTACAATCTTTGGGATCCTATGGTTGGAAATTTTTTGTATAGAAGGAATGTTATTTTCAGAGAAGTTAATCCTTCTCCCAAAATGGTGCACCCTAAAGAGGACGAGAAGAAGTAATTGGTTTATCTACCACCCAATACCAAGAAAATTGAACTAAAAAATGAACAAGAATTTCGTGATGGAATTGACGAGGAGGAGAGTTTGGAGAGTTTGGAAGAGGAGGAAGAAACTCCACCTCAAACTTTAGATAAGTACACTCAACAAGGAAGGAAACCATAAATGTATAATTATATTCCATTTGATTTCAAATGTATATTTTCTTTATTTTCTAACTTAGATGACACTAGAATTGTGAAAGAGGCAATGAAGTTCGAAGATAAGGAGTCTTATATATTAGCCATGGATGAGAAAATGGTCGCACTTAGAAAGAATTGTTTATGTTGGTAGCATTGAACATGTACTTTCACACAAGTCTAAATGTTTAGACGTGTGGAAGCTATCCAAAGCCTTGTACCTTCGTAATTTTCTTTAATGAAAGGAATTATTAAAGTAAAGTTCTTTTATTATTTGCTTGAGTTTAATTTAATGAAATGCTAAAGTAATTAGCATTAGTTAATTAAATATTAGTGTTATGGATAAAATTGTAGGGGTGGACGTTAAGATCTCCTGAGGATCTTTCCACTGATCCTAGACAAACAATGGGATAGACTTCTATGGATTTACTTTATTCTCAAGCAATTTCATTCATAATTAAACTAAGAAATTGTGGAATAGCATACATTTTCCTGAAGGTTTTCCTTCGTATGTCCTAGCTACTACAATCCTAAAATCCCAGCTCTATCCTCTACAACCTTCTCCCTACAGACAAGAGACAAAAAATCCCTTCATACTTCTCTTATTAGAGTTAGAATCCTATATCTAGCTTGGATCTAACCTGATTTATGATAAAATAATTCAGATTTGAACATTCATGTATTAAATACAAACATTCATAGGGGAAAACAATTATCTATTAATTTGAAAAATAGAAATACATCAATACAATTAACTCTTAGTGCAGATGTATTCCTCTTTACCCCTTTCTCCTTTGTCCCCCTCATATCTTCAACCAATATAGGAAAACTAAATGTAACTGATGTATATGGAGAGGAACCTCTCAATTTTTGAAGCATAGATCTGTAAATAATTCTTCCTACTCATGCTCAAGTTTTTCCTTCTTTATATAGATTCTTGGAATAGGCCTGATAGATCTTTTAGATCTTATAGATACCAATGAAAAATCAAATGATATGAGTTCCAAGGCTCATTCCATGAAGAACCAACTCATCCTTTCCTTTCCTCTTCAAAACTTCATGAATCTAGAAGGTTATAGAGGGTGTCACGGGTTTCACTATAGTTGATCTGCGACATGTCACTTGTTGTCTTTGTGTGACTTGTGAAACCTTAGAAAAATGATCTAAATATTGAGGTAGAGTTATGACTTATATTTCTTATTTTTTTGTGTTCCTCTTTGACCCTATAGGGTGGAAATTAAGGCTATATCATATGCCACCTAATGTATGAGATCGAGAAAGGAATAGTTGGCCAAAACAAATTACAATAAAATAGTATCCATGTGAGATAGTGTGAGGAGAGAGAAAAGAGGATTGGAATTCAAAGGGTACCTACAATCAAACACTAGGGATAACGAAATATATAGACCATCCACAAGGTAGACATGCTCAAACTTTACAGAGTATCAAAGCATGGTCGGAAATAAATAAATTACAAATCCATGACATGAAATGAAAGATGATGACCATGAAAGAATACACAGTAGATCCATGTCATCAATAATATCATAGCCATAAGAAAATACAATGTGGATATATATTACAACATTTACATCAGGAAGACACCGAGAAATGAGCAAAGTTCCCTTGAAGTCTTCAAAGTACTCATAGAGAAATGATGTACTCCATAGAAACTTTGGAGGGAGTGTTGTAAAGGAAGGATGTGGCCCCAAACCTAAGGTCTTCATCCCAATCCACGATGATACAAACATACAACATGTGAATATATGAATTGATGTCGAGCATGGTAGAAACTGTCTAATTATTGGTCATTGAGGTATATTGTTAATAGATGCAAGGGGACCTACCGATGAGGAAGATTTACCCCAAGGTACCTAGTACAATATAGTGAGTCTAATAGAGGATTTAAATTTGAACATTCATACAATCAATCAATCAAGAGTCAATAATATAAACCCATTGTCAATCGTGAGGAGGCTTTCCCCTCAAGACTGCAAGATCCAAGGTAGTAGCTAGTTTCTAGATCCCTCTCCTAAATAATGTGTTGAAGTTTATAGGAAGAGATCTGTCAAAGGAGGGCCATAATGTATCCCCCATAAATTGGCATGAAACATACACCTAGAAATGATGTGAAGAGAGAGAATTACCAAGTACAACTAACACAGGGATGATCGACACATAAATTCAGCAAAATAGCAGATGGTCGACTCAATATTGAACTTCCCTTGAACATATAGCACAACCTAATGGTGACCTGGAAACATGACTCAAGAGCTGGATGAATATAGTGCAACAATGCAAGAGGCACTGAAGAACTCTCCATGATGACTATAAGAGTAACCAACCATAGGAGTATATATGACTCATCATACTAGTATGATTCCTAGGAAAGATAAAACCCAACTGTGAGATCATGACTCTAACATGTTCCATGTTCAAGGGTGACTCGACTAACTTTACCATTTCTAGAATAGATCAATGATAAAAAAACCCTAGACTTTTCTTTTTACTATTTTTTTGGTGTTTGGTGTCTCCTTCATGATTTAATAAGCACAAAAGAGAGATAAAATTGTGTTTGGTAGTGTCTTTTTCATTCATTTTTAACGATCCCAGAAAATGGTTAAAATTATACCCACGATGATGTATTTTTTCTGTCTTTTAGCAAGTTCCAAAAAGAGGTAAAAGTGTACATAGAAGTGTTTATTTTGTGTCTTTTATGAGTCCGAAAAAGAGATAAAAGTGTAATTGTCTGGAGAGAATGAGTGGCTTAACAAAATGCTCTTATGTTCCAAGCGCATGGAATCGACTGAACAAAAATAAATGCAAATGGTACTAGTGAGTGAGGTCCACTCTTAGCATTTTTTCTCTCCATGGGTAGATGGATGAAAAATGAAGGCCAAACAATGCAAGAGGAGGACAATCAAAGGTTATGACAATAATGGTAAGTGGGATTTGGGAAAATAGAAGTGCAGCGGTGGGGTGCATGATGAAAGCAACAAATTCATAGGTGACCATTAAGAAACATAAAAATGTCGGGAACCCCCATAGGATGTGGCCAGAATATATATGAAGAGAGGAGAATGAGGGTCAACAACAAGTCATGGTGGGATATAGGAGGGTTCTTGAGCCTACATGAAGTCAAAAGATGGGAACCAAATGGAAATATGGGTGCTAACTAGGGCACCCATGGAGGGTAGGCATTATCGAACAAGTTACGACATTTAGAAAAGAGTGGCTAACGATGCAACCTGACGGGATCGAACCTAAGGCAATGCAACAAAAAAATTGATGGTTAATAATGAAAATAATGGACGCAGGGAAAAGCATATCCCTATATGATATTTTTAAGAAAACGTACCTCAAGTTCAAAGGAAGTCACCATTCCATAAAAAAAAATACTATTATCCTTTCAACATATGTAAACTAGATTCCATAGTCAATTTTAATTAAAAATGGCATAAAATGAAAATAATCCCATCAAAAAATAAAAAAATGGAAATTACTTTCTTGGTCTCAATGTGAAAAAGGATTTTTTATCACCCTAAGTTTTATAAAAGAAAACTTATTGTTGTGGTCGCAACAACCCCCATTTAATTTTGATTGTAAAAGTGAAAGGAAGGGGGTCCCCTACTAAAATTTCAATCATATTTCCTAATCCTCTACTGCTTGAGCCTAATGTTATTTCTTTACCTACCTTGAGGGAGTTGGGGTTTTGATCTTTATTGATTATTGTTTTGATGGAGGTTCATTATCTCTATTGATCTTACGATTTCAAATGTATTCATGACTTTTATTTCACCTATGTTTTTTCATCGACATTTGTGTGATGGAATTGACACATTATATTCATACCTCTTACAGATTCCAAAGTTCTTGATGATATTATTTGGTTGCAGGGTTCGATGATCTAGTTCATTTATTGAATGAGTTTGATGTTGGTAATTAACCATTTTTCTGAATTACTTATTCAAAGTTTGCATACTATTGCTATCCTATGGTGCCTAACATCTTCATCCTTATGCTCTCATGTAATGGAAAAATCTTAACTTGAATCATAAGGTCACTAATCCTTTTTATGTGTTGAAGATCAATTACATGCAGCAATCATAATAGTTATTTAATCCAGATCATAGATGATTTACTTCGATAGACCTATTCTCTTCATGTTCTTCATTTTGAGTATTTATTCTTAAGTTTGCTTAAAGGAAAGGAAATATAAAATTTCTCATGTATTGGCGAGAAATATATTGCAAGGCATGATGTTGTAGTAGTTTCTACGTATTCCTCTTCTACGGAAGATATTGAGACAATGGGTTGCTTCTTAGAATCCCATGATATAAAACTTGTTCGTAAATGGAAAGCATATCTCGAAGTGCTTTTCCTATCATCAATGTTGCTAGCAAGTCATTGTCTGTTGATCTTGTAAGTGTGTTTTCTTCAAAATTTGTGTACCATAATCCATAATTAGTTGTACCTGCAATATACCTTAAATTATTTTTCCAACTTTCTAGTTAGATTCCTTGAGAGACTCCATAAATCTGGAAATCAAACTAGCTGCATACATAACATCAAGTATTGTTGCAAGAAGGTACATGAGGCTACCTACAAGCCTGTTATATAGAATTGAATCAACTACTAGTCCTTCATCCTACTTAATCAATTTTATTCCTATTGCAATAGGTTTTTATACTCGTTTGCATTTGTCCATCCTAAACCTATTTAAGATATTTGTAGCATACTTTTGTTGACATATCAAAATTACTTGAGAAAATTGCTCAACTTCAATTCCCAAAAAATACTTCATGAGACAAAGATCAATCATCTAAAACTCTCTTTTCATGGCAACTTTAAAATTATCTAACATCCAATTTCTAGTCTATATCATATCATCAAAATAAAGACAAACTATGAGAATTTTATCTTGTTGATCTGATTTGGTATAAAGGGTGAGCTCATTACTGCTCCTGCTAAACCCATTTTTGAGAAAATAAGAGTAAATTCTATTGTACCAAGCTCTTGGAGCTTGCTTCAAGCCATACAAGGCTTTCTTTAGCTTGTACACTTTGTACTCTAGGAATTTTACTTCAAATCATGTTGGTTGACATAGATGATTTTAGGGGCTAAATTTCGCTCATGGGCTAATTTTCCATGGTTTTTCTAAAAACGAGATTCACTATTTTAAAAAAGATTCATCCAAATTCTATAGGATAAAATTATTTAACCTTAAGAATCACCAAAATTTTATAAAAACTATATAAAATCCTTAGAAATTTGAATAATTTTACAAAAATATCACCAAACATTTATAGTTGGCATATGAAGGATTAGTAATATTCGCCAAGGTTTCTATATTTTAAAATAAATCTCCATCCTTAAAATCATCGGTTGATTTACATACACCTCTTCTTTTAAAATGTCATTTAAAAAGGATGAATTTACATCTACCTAGAAAACTGACCATTTGTTTTGGGATGCAATGGATAACATGGATCTAATAGTATCTAACCTTTCTACTGGAGCAAAGGTTTCACAATAGTCAATACCGGGTTGATGAAAAAGCCTTTTGGAAACTACCCTTGCCTTATGTTTCTCTATCTTTCCTTTCTGATTCAATTTTTTCTTGTAAACTCCCTTAACACCAATGTTGGTTTTATCTGCTGGGATATCAACAAGATCGCATGTCTTGTTCCTTTCAATGGCTTCAATCTCTTCATTCATGTCCTATACCCAATGATCTTCTTTCATTGCCTCTTCAAAATAAGTAGTTTGAAAAGATAATAAGAAAAAGTGAGTGTGTTGATCCAAGTCATCATATTGCTCACGAATTTCCTGCAATATCCTTGTTCTCTAATTTCTTACCGGAGCTACTGACTCACTATTGTAACAATAACTATTTTCAATCTGTTCTTCTTATCTTTTCACCTATAACCTTGGAATTCTTGGCGGAGGTATTTGTTTCCTAAACTTTTCACATGTTCCTCTATTTCGAGAAAAGGATTTCGACTTTCCATTGTTTCATTTTCTTGCTCTCTCCAATATTTGTCCTCCAAGAATTTTACATCTCATCTCACCGCAAATTTCTTTTTTATTGGGTTATATAGTATGTAGGCTTTGGACTGTTCACTATACCCAATGAAGATGCACTTTTCACTCTTCTTGTCAAGTTTTCTTCTGATCTCTTCTGGGACGTGTGCATAGGAAATATAACAAAAAAATTTGAAGTTAGAGATACTTGAATTCTTTCCACTCCATGCTTCTTGAGACACTTTACCTTTCAAACTTTTGTTGGAGATGTTTTCAGTATATAAACTGAACAAGAAACAACTTCAGCCCAAAAATCATTGGATAGATTTTTAGCTTTGATCATGCTCCTTCCCATGTTCATGATGGTCTGATTTTTCCTTTCATCCAGTCCATTATGGAGTATATTTAGTGGTGAAGTTCCTTTTAAATACCCTTTGTCTAAAAAAATATGCAAAACTCCTTTTATTCATGCTCTCCTCCTCCATCTAACCTAAGAACTTTGACATATTTTCCACTCTTTTTTATGCTATGGTTTTGAATTTTTTCATCTTTGTGAATGTTTCAGATTTTTTTTTGAGGAAAGATACCCAAACTTTCCTGCTAAAATCATCAATAAACGTTAGTAAATAAAAACTTACACCAATGGATTGAGTTTACATGGGTCCACATAAGTCTGTTTGAACTATTTATAGATTCTCTATGGCTTTGAAAGAGGTTGTTGGAAAGATATCTCTTGGATGTTTTCCAAGGATGCAACTTTCACAAGGGATGGTTTTTTCATTCATGATAGGAATTCCCTTAACCATTTATTGTTTTTGTAAGAGGATGATAATTCTATAAGGTAGGTGAACATACCTAACATGCCACAACCAATTCTCATCTATGCTTGATATCGTGACAAATTTACACTTCTCATATTCAATGGAAACATTATGTTCTTGGTCATTTAAACCTTTGATATAAGTTTTATATTAGGTGTCTTATATAATATTATGCATGTGGATCCCTTGAATATGACATCATAACCATTTTGACTCAATTATCTTATACTTATTAGGTTACGTCTAAGATTAGGTACATAGAAGACATCAAGAATGTATTTCTTCAAAACTTGTTTGGTTAAGATTAACACAACATCTTTACCTAAGTCCTTGACTTGGTACTCATCTCCTAAATTAATTTCTAATTTAATAGAGCTACCAATGCTAGAAAACAGATATGTTACCTATCATATGATTTTTGCAACAACCAAAGATCCTTGTTGTGATATTCTTCAATGATTTGGCATGAAAGGAACATTTCCTTAGAGCTTCGTTCTTCAGTTTTAGAGACATTATCTCTTCCCTTGTTCAGATGTAATTTTTTCCTTTTTCACTCACTTTCATAATGACCATACTTTTTACAACAATAACATGGGACTTGGGATTTTTCTGTCCATTTTCTACCTCTCCCCCTCTGATTATGAGCGTTTTAGTTTGATCTGATTATCTTGATTGTTATGGTGTTGTTCTTTCTTCTGATTGATGATTACCTCTGCCTCTTAGACCTCTACCTCTGTTTCTTTTTCCCCTACCAAGAATATCGGGATTATGTTACAGTCGACTTCCAAGTCGGGTTACCAGTTGACTACTGGTCGATCCATCATTTTCTCTCTAGTCGGTCATCTCATGGCCACACTTCAACCTCTTTTCAATTGAATTTTCATCGATATCTTCGACTTCTACTTTACCTGATCGAATCCCTGTACCTTCGACTTGTTGTCGATCCACCTCAACCTTTGACTGCCATTTGATCTACCTCAACTAGGACTTCATTGCAAAGAATATAACAACCCAACATTCTCCCACTTGTTGTCTTCTTTGTTGAAACAAGAGATTACTAAACATTCATTCACAAAGCCAGGGCAACAATGCCCATTGCCTCTCTGCACTAAGAGAACTTCACATCACTCACAAACTTGGTGAATGAGTCTTTTATGTTTTCCAATGCGTCTACTTTCTCTAGTAGCACCTTGTTACTTTCCACCATATCTCTTATGAAATGGTAGTGTAAATCAGTGTGATTAGTCTTTGAATGATAAGTAGGGTTCTTTGCTAGAAATATTTTTCTTTGACTATCACAACTGACCTTCATATCTCTCTGCTCAAGCCTGATTCCTGAACATAATCTTTGAATCCATATTGCTTCTTTGCTTCCATGAGTAGCTACCATGTATTCAACTTATGTTGTTGACAAGGCTACAAATGCTTATCGCTTACTCATCCAACATAATTCTCCAACAAACATCTTGAAGACATATTCGTTGGTTGACCTCTGTCGATCTAGATCTTTAGCACAATCAACATCAACAAGTCCATGTACATCTACTTTACCACTATCACCTCAGGTTTTCCTTGGTATCATATAACATAGTCCTTCGTGCCACACAAATACCCAAATAATATATTAATGGTTGTCCAATGCTCCTTTTGAGGTGTCAACATGTACCTTCTCAACACTCCCATTGCATGGTAAATGTCTAGTCGAGTGTAGAACATCACATACATTAGACTACCAACAACACTTTCATGGGGAACAAGTGTTATGTCCTCTATTTCTTATTGTGTCTTTGGACACTGTTCAGCAATAAGCCTTGCTCCCATTGGAATTGACACTTTCATCGATTTGTAATATTTCATGTTGAATTGTTTCAAAACTGTTTCAATATATTTTTTATGATTCAACTAGAGCTTTCTAGCGGCTCGATCTCTCTTAATCTACATTCCCAAAATGAAGTTATTTGCACTCAGATCCTTCATGTCAAAATTGGAGGATAGCTTCTTCTTCACCTCCTTTATTGTTTCCATGTTGTTTCCAATCATCAACATGTCATAGACATACAAAGCTACATATATGAAACACCTAGCTTCTTCCTTGGAATATATGTACTGATCAATTTTTGATTCTCATAAATCCCAAACTAAGGATGTATTTTTCAAACTTCTGGTACCACATCCTTGGAGATTCCTTTAGACCATAAAGGAATCTTTTGAGTTTTCACAGCAACACTTGCTTTCCCTTTACTACAAATCCTTCAGGATGTTTCATGTAAATTTATTCTTCTAGTTCCCCATGTAGGAGCATTGTCTTCACATCCATATGTTCTATCTACAGATCGAATGTTGTATCCAGATACATTAGTACTCTAATGGAAGTTGGATTTTCAACAGGGGAAAAAATCTCACAGAAGTCAACTCCTTCGACTTGGGAATAACCTTTTGCTACCATTTGATCTTTGAACTTCTTGACTTGTCCTGCGACATTCATCTTCTTCTTGAAAAACTACTTTCTACCAACGAGCTTCCTTCCACTAGGTAAATTGACTAAATCACATGTCTCACTCTTGTACAAGGATTCCATCTCTTCAACCATCGCGTCCTTCGATAGTTTACCCTCTGCCAAGTCAATTTCCTCACTGACCAATTTGGGCTAATCATTGATGGAAGTTATAACAAATGTGGAACGAAATTCGGGAAGACTATACCTCTCAACATGTTTCTTTATTCTTTCTGTAATGATCCTTATCACTAGAGTCATTTGTTCTACCTCTTCCTCATATTCAATCGACTCATATGAGTCATCTTCTTTCTTCCTCAGTTCAAACCACACCGTATTAGGATTATTCTCGGTTTAAACAACTTCCTCAGGCTCAGATTTACCTCTGAATTTTGTGAATACCACATCTTGAATGTACACTATTATCCTTGATGCAGGATCCTAGAACTTGTATCCTTTCATCCCTTCTTTATATCTGATAAAAATACATTTGATTTCCTTCTTATCCAACCTTCTCCTCTTTTCCTTAGGAACATGCACAAATGCATCATAGCCAAACACTTTGAACTGTGCCACCGAAGGATTCTTACTAGACCATACCTCATTTAGATTTGTGTCAACTAGCACCGATGAAGAGACATATTTACCAGATATCTTGCAGTTTCAACCACCTCCACCTAGAATCCTTGTGCAATCCCAACACCACTAAGCATGCTCCTTGCCTTATCCATCAACGTTCTGTTCATTCTCTCAGCAACTACATTTTTTTGTGGGGTATATGGTTTGGTATTTTGGCGTTCTATGACACATTGCTTACAGAACTGATCAAATTCCTTTCCACCGAATTCACCACCATTTTCAGTCCTTGACACATTAATACTCTTCTTTGTATGGTTTTCCAAAAGAGATTTACACTCTTTAAATATCACAAAAACCTATGATTTCTTCCTCAGGAAATATATCCATGTATTCCTAGAAAAATCATCTATGAAGGAGACATAATATAGGGATCCACCAATTTAAGGAACTATAACTGAGCCAAACACATCAATATGCACCAGTTCTAGAATCCCATTTTCCCTTGTCGCTCCATATGGTAACCTCACTTGAATTTATTTTCCATATATGCAATGTTCACAAAAGTCGACTTCTAAATCACATTCAGAAAAACCTTCGACCATACATTTTCTTTGCATAGCTCGAAGTCCTTTTTTTCGAATGTGTCCCATCCTCTTGTGCCATAGCCTAGTCAGGTCGATCTCACTGTGTCTGATCAAGGCAGTTTGAACTGAATTGGCTCAATTTGAGTCAATTTGTGTCAAAACATATTCGATTCTAGTCGCAGTCGAGTCAATTTCATGAGCAACGATGTTGTTTCATCTAGTAGAGTCGACATTCCCTAACAACTTGTATAGGGTACCAATTTGAACTCCTTTCATCAACACCATCACACATCTGACCATCTTGCACGAATCCTTTTGAAATAGAGTATGCACAACTGCATTGCTCATCTTGCTAACCTATATCAGGTTTATTTCCAAACCCGTAATGTGTAGCATGCCTGAAAGGGTTCCTTTCCTCTCATCCTGAAGTGTCAGTTGGACTCTTCCCCGTCCGAAAATTATGGCTTTTGAGTTGTCCCCGAAGAACACATCACCCCCATCATATCATGCATATTCACATAACCATTCCTTATGCGGTGTCATATGATGAGATGTTCCTAAGTTGATCAACCAAACATCTTGATCCGACTGTGTACTAGTTGACGCTAGATACACATCACCTCCCTTGTTCAAGGTAGTATTTCTCTCTGTCGACTGCTTCTTGTCAAATCCATGAATGACTTTTGTTTCCTTCAACATAGAATCCTTTTTATAATGCCCAAATTTACCACATTTCCATCATCTTCCCGTCGACTGAACAGGGCATTTAGATATACTCTTCAACTTTAAATTTCTACCAGAGAATTTACCTTTATCTTTGTGTATCGGTCGACCTCTCACTACTGTAGCATCATTGGTTGATACTTCCATGATCTTCCTTCATGTTTCTTTCAACAACAAAGAAGAAACCATGTCCTCTAGTGCTAGTGTGGTTGTATTACTCCTAATAGCCACAACTAAGCTATCCCAGGAGTATGTAAAATAAATAATAGGATGATACACTTATCCTCATCAATGATCTTAATATCCACAGATGATAACTGGCTTAACAGAGTATTAAACACATTTAAATTCTCAATCACCGAATTGCCATCACTCATCCTCAAAAGATATAGTTTCCTTCTTAGGGACAACTTATTTACCAAAGATTTTGATTGGTATAATCTTCCCTGCTTGTCAAACAGTTTCTTGGCCAAATATTCACTTGATACATTCACCAACACCGAATCTGCAAGACAAATCCGAATCACACTTCTTTCTCTTCTTTCGAGTTTCTCCCATTCTTTCATCGACATGCTTATTTGATAGGTACTTGGACAGATCATTTTCCATGGTTCTTAATCCATAAGAAGATCGTCCATTTTAAGCTTCCAAAGATAAAAATTATGTCCATTGAGTTTTTCTATCTCTATTCTGGAACTGCTCGCCATTATTTACCACGATATTTAACACAATTTATGACTTACGACTCTTATTGTACCTAGGGTTTAGTTCTCATATTCAAGATTGAAAAATCAAGATCTGATATAATTGCCAAAGCATAGAACTGCTCTGATCACTTACTTGTCATGGAAAACCTAAGCTCTAATACCACATTTCAGGAAATGAAATACACTTCCACACTAATCCTAGCAGAAGAGAAGAAAAATTTAATCAAGAACACAAATGAAACAAGCAATCACACAGTACACCAAGATTTCACCCTAGAACCCTTAACCGAGAGAAACCAAAATTACTTTGAGCGTTCTTCTCTCTTGTTGTCCTATTAAATAAAAATAAAAGGTTACATGTCTAACCTTGGTCTACATCTAAGTCACAATCAAAATTATACCCTCTTTATTGTGCAAGAAGAACCTTGTAGCCTATTCGGCTTACATATGCATGACCAAAAGCCTACAATTACACATGCATTAACCTGCATAAGTGCATTCTACAATTACATCATTAGATTTTACAACCTTACAACAACCTCTTTATAGGCTTTACAATAGGAAAAACCCTAAATATTGGCGCCCAAAAATGGTTACAAATCTGTGCATATCATTGACTACAAATCCCACAAATCTCAGGATTCTATTACAATCGACTTCCAAGTCGGGTTACTAGTTGGTCCTTCATTTGGTCTCTAGTCGGGCATCTCACACCCGCACTTTGACCTCTTGTCTATTGAATTGTCATCGATATCTTCGACTTCGACTTTACTCGGTCGACTCCCTCGACCTTCGACTTTCTTTTGATCCACCTTGACCTTCGACCATCAGTCGATCTACCTCGACTAGACTTTCACTACAAAGAATATAACAACCCAACATACCTCTTCCTCTTTGACCTCTACCTCTATTTCTTTTTCCTCTACCTTCACTAATGAATGCCCGAGTCTTGAAGGCATGTTATAAGAATTCCTCTTCCACATTGATTCTTGATTCATGGGACAAGAGAGGACCCATCGATTCTTCTATTGTCAGTTTGGATACGTATTTGGATTCTTCTATGGAAATTCCAACCATTTCAAACTTCTTAGGAAATATTATGAGAAATTTTTCAACAATTTTTTTATATTGAATCTTCTCTCCATGATTCTTGAGCCGATTCAAAACTCCCATCACTCTTGGCATGAACTGGTCAATGATCTCTAACTCCTTCATCTTCAAGGTTTCAAACTCTCTCCTTAGGGTTTGAAGATTCATCGTCTTTAATTTTTCATTAACCTAGTATGCTAAATCTAGGATATGCCATGCTTTCTTTGCACTATATGATCATGTTGTCTTGGTAAAAATTGAGTCATCCATTGAAATATAGATTAAATTGTTGGCTTTCTTCTCCTTTTTCCTTTATTCTAAAAGTTGATTTATTTGGGCACTAGTCATGGCTTGTAGAGTTGTTTGGTCAGGCTCTGATAAGCCACTGTCCACCGATTCCCAACAATACTAGACTTGCAGGAAGATTTTCATCCTTAGAGACCAGAGCTCATAGTTCTTGCCAACAAGAACTGGTCCCTATGTTTTCCTTGGGTTACTTGTATAAGTCATTTAAATATATCGTAATTCCAAGAGAATAATTTGGTTTTGGTTCTTTGGATTTGGGATGATTGAAAGGGTTTAATCCTCTTCCTTTTATAAAGGAAAATTTGGATAGAGTCCCTTAAATTTTTTTGTTTTTTTTTATCTAGGAGCTCTAAGAACATTGCATCCACATTCAATCTCTTCCCCAAATTTATAGATTGGACCCATGGTGGTTGTAGATAATATTTATTTGTTTGCAACTATAATACCTCATACTTGCACTAGCTCTTGCAGAAAAATCTAGCCATGGGAATTGAAATAGAACCTTCTTTGGTCTCGTTCTAGAAAAAACTATCCTCTTCAATGGTGGATTTGGTAGCCTATGGAGCAAGCAACCACAACAGTTCATAAGGCACTTAATATTTTACTCAACCGTGCTTTGTCTTATTACAAGTTGAACACGAACCAACTCTTTGTTCTCTCCAAACGATATATCTACTCTCCACTCTATGAAGAGTCTTATGAACATGTTCTGATACCATTTCAAAATCTATGCAGAGACATGTATTACATAATACTAAAATCACTAAGGCTTAGATTTCCCTTCTCATCATTAGCATAGGTTTATATATATTAGAATAACAGATTATGATGATGTCAACAACTAAAACAATTCTGACTAACAAACATAATTCGGTCTGCTAAAATGAACGTTTGCCCAATATGAACATTTCCCCATCTGAGCAGGACAGGTGGCAGACCGAATTATGACTAACAAACACAATTCTGACTAAAATGAACGTTTGCCCAATATGAAAAGTGCGGTCTGCTAATCATCCAAACGTGTAAGAATTCGATTAGAATTTAGAATTAAAAGATCATTTACATTTAGAATTAAAAGATCATTAGGTTTAATATTATTAATTATATTAAAAATTGAATTTGATATTATTAACAAATATTTTTTTTAATGCATGCATACAATTAAAGGATTCATTGGTCTAATATATACATGTTTTTGGCACTAAAACCGTTCACCTCATATGCCACCTAATGTGTGAGATCAAGAAAGGAATAGTTGGCCAAAACAAATTACAATAAAATAGTATCCATGTGAGATAGTGTGAGGAGAGAGAAAAGAGGACTGGAATTCAAAGGGTACCTACAATCAAACACTAGGGATAATGAAATATATAGACCATCCCCAAGGTAGACATGCTCAAACTTTGCAGAGTATCAAAGCATGGTCGGACATAAATAAATTACGAATGCATGACATGAAATGAAAGACCATGACCATGAAAGAATACATAGTGGATCCATGTCATCAATAATATCATAGCCATAAGAAAATACAATGTGGATATATATCACAACATTTACATAAGGAAGATAAAGATAAATGAGGAGAGTTCCCTTGAAGTCTTCAAAGTACTCATAGAGAAGTGATGTACTCCATAGAAACTTTGGAGGGAGTGTTGTAAAGGAAGGATGTGGCCCCAAACCCAAGGTCTTCATCCCAATCCACGATGATACAAACATACAACATGTGAATATATGAATTGATGTCGAGCATGGTATAAACCGTCTAATTATCAGTCATTGAGGTATATTGTTAATAGATGCAAGGGGACTTACCGATGAGGAAGATTGACCCCAAGGTACCTAGTACAATATAGTGAGTCTGAATAGAGGATTTAAAGTTGAACATTCATACAATCAATCGATCGAGAGTCAATAATATAAACCCATTGTCGATCATGAGGAGGCTTGCCACTCAGGAATGCAAGATCCAAGGTACTAGCTAGTTTATAGATCCCTCTCCTAAATAATGTGTTGAAGTTTATAGGAAGAGATCTGTCGAAGGAGGGCCATAATGTATCCCCCATAAATTGACATGAAACATACACCTAGAAATGATGTGAAGAGAGAGAAGTACCAAGTACAACTAACACAGGGATGACCGACACAGAAATTCAAAAAAATAACATATGGTCGACTCAGTATTGAACTTCCCTTGAACATATAGCATGACCTAATGGTGACTTGGAAACGTGAATCAAGAGCTGGATGAATATAGTGCAACAATACAAGAGGCACTGAAGAACTCTCCATGATGACTATAAGAGTAACCAACCATAGGAGTATATATGACTCATCATACTAGTATGATTCCTAGGAAAGATAAAACCCAATTGTGAGATCACGACTCAAACATGTTCCATGTTCAAGGGTGACTCGACTAACTTTGCCATTTCTAGAATAGATCAATGATAAAAAAACCCTACACTTTTTCTTTTTACTTTTTTTTTTGGTGTTTGGTGTCTCCTTCATGATTTAATAAGCACAAAAGAGAGATAAAAGTGTGCTTGGTAGTGTCTTTTTCATTCATTTTTAACGATCCTGAAAAATGGTTAAAAGTATACCCACGATGATGTATTTTTTGTGTCTTTTAGCAAGTTCCGAAAAGAGGTAAAAGTGTACTCAAAAGTTTTTATTTTGTGTCTTTTTATGAGTCCGAAAAAGAGATAAAAGTGTAATTGTCTGGAGAGAATGAGTGGCTTAACAAAATGATCTTATGTTCCAAGTGCATGGAATCAACCGAAGAAAAAAGAATGCAAATGGTACTAGTGAGTCAGGTCCACTCTTAGCATTTTTTCTCTCCATGGGTAGATGGATGAAAAATGAAGGCCAAACAATGCAAGAGGAGGAAAATCAAAGGTTACGACAATAGCGGTAAGTGGGATTTGGGAAAATAGAAGTGCAGTAGTGGGGTGCATGATGAAAGCAACAAATTCATAGGTGACCATTAAGAAACATAAAAATGCCAAGAACCCCCATAGGATGTGGCTAGAATATATATGAAGATAGGAGAATGAGGCTCAACATCAAGTCATGGTGGGATATATGAGGGTTCTTGAGCCTACATGAAGTCACAACATGGGAACCAAATGGAAATATGGGTGCTAACTGGGGCACCCATGGAGGGTAGGCATTATCAAACAAGTTACAACATTTAAAAAAGAGTGGCTAACGATGCAACCTGACGGGATCGAACCTAAGGCATTGCAACAAAAAAATTGATGGTTAATAATGAAAATAATGGATGCAGGGAAAAACATATCCCTATATGATATTTTTAAGAACACGTACGTCAAGTTCAAAGGAAATCACCATTTCCGTAAAAAAAATACTATTATCCTTTCAACACATGTAAACTAGATTCCATAGTCAATTTTAATTGAGAAAATTACTTGAGAAAATATTCTAATTATCCTCTACTTTTTGAGCCTAATGTTATTTCTTTACCTACCTTGAGGGAGTTGGGGTTTTGATGGAGTTGGGGTTTTGATCTTTATTGATTATTGTTTTGATGGAGGTTCATTATCTCTATTGATCTTATGATTTCAAATGTCTTCATGACTTTTATTTCACCTATGTTTTTTCATCGACATTTGTGTGATGGAGTTGACACATTATATTCATACCTCTTACAGATTCCAAAGTGCTTGATGATATTATTTGGTTGCAGGGTTCGATGATCTAGTTCATTTATTGAATGAGTTTGATGTTGGTTATTAACCATTTTTCTGAATTACTTATTCAAAGTTTGCATACTATTGCTATCCTATGGTGCCTAACATCTTAATCCTTATGCTCTCATGTAATGGAAAAATATTAACTTGAATCATAAGGTCACTAATCCTTTTTATGTGTTGAAGATCAATTACATGCAACCATCATAATAGTTATTTAATCCAGGTCATAGATGATTTACTTCAATAAACCTATTCTCTTCATGTTCTTCATTTTGATTATTTATTCTTAAGTTTTCTTAAAGGAAAGTAAATATAAAATTTCTCATGTATTGGTGAGAAATACACTGCAAGGCATGATGTTGTAGTAGTTGCTACGTATTCTTCTTCTACAAAAGATATTGAGACAATGGGTTGCTTCTTAGAATCCCGTGAGATAAAACTTATTCCTAAATGGAAAGCATATCCCGAAGTGCTTTTCCTATCATCAATGTTGCTAGCAAGTCATTGTCTATTGATCTTGTAAGTGTGTTTTCTTCAAAATTTGTGTACCATAATCTATAATTAGTTGTACCTGCAATATACCTTAAATTATTTTTCCAACTTTCTAGTTAGATTCCTTGAGAGACTCCATAAATCTGGAAATCAAACTAGCTGCATACATAACATCAAGTATTGTTGCAATAAGGTACATGAGGCTACCTACAAACCTCTTATATAGAATTGAATCAACTAATAGTCCTTCATCCTACTTAATCAATTTTATTTCTATTGCAATAGGGTTTTATACTCGTTTGCATCTGTCCATCCTAAACCTATTTAAGATATTTGTAGCATACTTTTTTGACATATCAAAATTACTTGAGAAAATGGCTCAACTTCAACTCCCAAAAAATACTTCATGAGACCAAGATCAATCATCTAAAACTCTCTTTTCATGGCAACTTTAAAATTATCTAACATCCAATTTCTAGTCTATATCATATCATCAACATAAAGACAAACTATGAGAATTTTATCTTGTTGATCTTATTTGGTATAAAGGGTGACCTCATTACTGCTCCTGCTAAACCCATTTTTGAGAAAATAAGAGTAAAGTCAATTGTACCAAGCTCTTGGAGCTTGCTTCAAGCCATACAAGGCTTTCTCCAGCTTGTACACTTTGTACTCTTGGAATTTTACTTCAAATCATGGTGGTTGATTTACATACACCTCTTCTTCTAAAATGTCATTTAAAAAGGATGAATTTACATCTACCTAAAAAATTGACCATTTGTTCTGGGATACAATGGATAACATGGATCTAATAGTATCTAACCTTTCTACTCGAGCAAAGGTTTCACAATAGTCAATACCGGGTTGATGAAAAATCCTTTTGGAAACTAGCGTTGCCTTATGTTTCTCTATCTTTCTTTTCTCATTCAATTTTTTCTTGTAAACTCCCTTAACACCAATGTTGGTTTTATCTACTGGGATATCAACAAGATCGCATGTCTTGTTCCTTTCAACGGCTTCAATCTCTTCATTCATGTCCTATACCCAATGATCTTCTTTCATTGCCTCTTCAAAATAAGTAGTTTGACAAGATAATAATAAAAAGTGAGTGTGTTGATCCAAGTCATCATATTGCTCATGAATTTCCCTCAAGATCCTTGTTCTCTAATTTCTCACAAGAGCTGCTGACTCACTATTGTAACAATAACTATTTTCAATCTGTTCTTCTTATCTTTTCACCTATAACCTTGGAATTCTTGGTGGAGGTATTTGTTTCCTAAACTTTCCACATGTTCATCTATTTTGAGAAATGGATTTCGACTTTCCATTGTTTCATTTTCTTTCTCTCTCCAATATTTGTTCTCCAAGAATTTTACATCTCATCTCACCAAATATTTCTTTTTGATTGGGTTATATAGTATGTAGGCTTTGGACTGTTCACTATACCCAATGAAGATGCACTTTTCAATCTTCTTGTCAAGTTTTCTTCTGATCTCTTCTGGGACGTGTGCATAGGAAATACAACAAAAAATTTTGAAGTTAGAGACACTTGAATTCTTTCCACTCCATGCTTCTTGAGAAACTTTACCTTTCACACTTTTTGTTGGAGATGTTTTCAGTATATAAACTGAACAAGAAACAACTTCAGCCCAAAAATCATTGGATAGATTTTTAGCTTTGATCATGCTCCTTCCCATGTTCATGATGGTCTTATTTTTCCTTTCATCCACTCCATTATGGAGTATATTTAGTGTTGAAGTTCCTTTTAAATCCCGTTTGTCCAAAAAAATATGCAAAAATCCTTTGATTCATGCTCTCCTCCTCCATCTAACCTAAGAACTTTGACATGTTTTCCACTCTTTTTTATGCTATGGTTTTGAATTTTTTCATCTTTGTGAATGTTTTAGATTTTTTTTTGAGGAAGTATACCCAAACTTTCCTGCTAAAATAATCAATAAACATTAGTAAATAAAAACTTCCACCAATGTACTGAGTTTACATGGGTCCACATAAGTCTATGTGAACTATTTATAGATTCTCTTTGGCTTTGAAAGAGGTTGTTGGAAAGATGTCTCTTGGATGTTTTCCAAGGATGCAACTTTCATAGGGGATGGTTTTTTCATTCATTATAGGAATTCCCTTAACCATTTATTGTTTTTGTAAGAGGATGATAATTCTATAAGGTAGGTGAACATACCTAACATGCCACAACCAAGTCTCATCTATGCTTGATACATTTTGTGCATATCATCGTGACAAATTTACACTTCTCAGATTCAATGGAAACATTATGTTCTTGGTCATTTAAACCTTTGATACAAGTTTTATATTAGGTGTCTTATATAATATTATGCATGTGGAGCCCTTGAATATGACATCATAACCATTTTGATTCAATTGTCTTATACTTATTAGGTTATGTCTAAGATTAGGTACATAGAAGACATCAAGAATGTATTTCTTCGAATCTTGTTTGGTTAAGATTAACACAACATCTTTACCTAAGTCCTTGACTTGGTACTCATCTCCTAAATTAATTTCTAATTTAATAGAGATACCAATGCTAGAAAACATATATGTTACCTATCATATGATTTTTGCAACCACTATCCAACAACCAAAGATCCTTGTTGTGATATTCTTCAATGATTTGGAATGAAAGGAACATTGCCTTAGAGCTTCCTTCTTAAGTTTTAGAGACATTATCTCTTCCCTTGTTCAGATCTATTTTTTCCCTTTTTCACTCACTTTCATAATGACCATACTTTTTATAGCAGTAACATGGGACTTGGGATTTTTCTGTCCATTTTCGACCTCTCCCCCTCTGATTATGAGAGTTTTAGTTTGATCTGATTATCTTGATTGTTATGGTGTTGTTCTTTCTTCTGATTGATGATTACCTCTGCCTCTTTGACCTCTAACTCTATTTCTTTTTCCTCTACCAAAAATATCGGGATTATTTTACAGTCGACTTCCAAGTCGGGTTACTAGTTGACTACTGGTCGATCCATCATTTGGTCTCTAGTCGGTCATCTCATGCCCACACTTCAACCTCTTGTCAATTGGATTTTCTTCGATATCTTCGAATTCTACTTTACTCGATCGAATCCCTCGACGTTCGACTTGTTGTCGATCCACCTCGACCTTTGACTGCCATTCGATCTACCTCGACTAGACTTTCATTGCAAAGAATATAACAACCCAACATTCTCCCACTTGTTGTCTTCTTTGTTGAAACAAGAGATTCCTAAAAATTCGTTCACAAACCCAGGGCAACAATGCACATTGCCTCTCTACACCAAGAGAACTTCACATCACTCACAAACTTGGTGAATGAGTCTTTTATGTTTTCCAAAGCGTCTACTTTCTCTAGTAGGACCTTGTTACTTTCCACCATATCTCTTATGAAATGGTAGTGTAAATCAATGTGATTAGTCTTTGAATGGTAAGTAGGGTTCTTTGCTAGAAATATTTTTCTTTGACTATCACAACTCACCTTCATATCTCTCTGCTCAAGCCCGATTCCTGAACACAATCTTTGAATCCATACTGCTTCTTTGCGTCCATGAGTAGCTACCATGTATTCAACTTATGTTGTTGACAAGGCTACAAATAATTATCGCTTACTCATCCAACATAATTCTCCGGCAAACATCTTGAAGACATATTCATTGGTCGACCTCTGTCGATCTAGATCTTTAGCCTGGTCAACATCAACAAATCCATGTACATCTACTTTACCACTATCACCTCCAGGTTTTCCTTGGTATCATATAACATAGTCCTTCGTGCCACACAAATACCCAAATAATATCTTAATGGTTGTCCAGTGCTCCTTTTGAGGTGTCGACATGTACCTTCTCAACAATCCCATTGCATGGTAAATGTCTAGTAGAGTGCAGAACATCACATACATTAGACTACCAAAAACACTTTCATGGGGAACAAGTGTCATGTCCTCTATTTCTTATTGTGTCTTTGGACACTGTTCAGCAGTAAGCCTTGCTCCCACTGGAATTGACACCTTCATCGGTTTGTAATATTTCATGTTGAGTTGTTTCAAAACTGTTTCAATATAGTTTTTATGATTCAACTAGAGCTTTCTAGTGGCTCGATCTCTCTTAATATACATTCCCAAAATGAAGTTAGTTGCACCGAGATCCTTCATGTCAAAATTGGAGGATAACTTCTTCTTCACCTCCTTTATTGTGTCCATGTTGTTTCCAATGGTTAGTTTTAGGGAATGTTCCATCTCGTTAAGAGAGTTTGGTACAATGCAGCAAGCAAGCTCTTTACTGTCATTTCAGCATCTTTAAACATTAAATAACACCTTCAAATCTTGGCTAAATATATATGAAAATAATAACTAACAGTAGACATGTACCATTAAATCAACACATGCATATCACACAATTGTGCATTATTATTGTAATAAATTTTCAATATACAAATAAAGCTTCAGATTTTGAGATAGTGCACATATGTAACAAAGATTCACTATTTAAACATAGATTATATAAAACTTAGCAACAAATATGTCACTGCTAAAGCAATTCTTTAGTTACCCTAGCACAGATTTGGAGTTCCCGTTACAAAAAAATATTCAAATACAATACCAATAACCAAATTCAAAACATATGTATTTTCTCTTCAATATAAATAGATGAAACATTTAAAACATAACACATTCATTAACTATATTCATCACATAACATAAACCAGCAACCATTTAAAACTTGCACCCTTGGTCTAAAGTGTCATTTCCTCATAAATTAGATTATTTAACCATCAAATAATGGAATGATACACCTGCAAAATCAGGTCATTGAATGCGTCAAGGTAGGTTTTAAATAAGGTTAACAAGCCAAGGAAAAGGAGATGAAAATACTGCCATGTAAGATAAAGGAAGATAAGTGGCATTAATAAGATAAAGGAAGATCTTACCTAGTCCTGCTTAATGCTTTACTGTGTTGGCCTTCTTTCCACTCCAATATGTCCTAAAAAGTGATCTCATCTCCTTTTCTCGCTTATGCTCCAATGCATCCAATCCGTCCGCAATCCATCAACAATAACAATATCCCAGCATAGTTGCATGTATATAATCGTATATAAACAAAGAAAGGCGGGTATAATGTGAAATGCGAGAAAACGAAATCCCTTAACAATAACAGTATCCCTAGACAATAGCAGTATAGCTGCACATATATGATCACAGAAAGTCGGGTATAATGTGAAACACCATCCAAAATAAGAACATGGCCATAACTTTAAATTGAAAATGTGGCATTAGGCCATGCCACCATCCACATCCCATAAAATGAACGTTTGCCCAATATGAAAAGTGCGGTCTGCTAATCATCCAAACGTGTAAGAATTCGATTAGAATTTAGAATTAAAAGATCATTTACATTTTGGCGCAACCACACTCCTCAGAGCACGTCCGCTTCCTCAGGAGATTCTTTCTCTTCGGCCCGAAGAACTTGAAGGTTCTTCTAATTCCCTATCGGGAAATCTTCACCCACAGCGACTCTTTAACGATCTCCCTTAACGGTCGGGAAATCAAAATTCGCGATTTCACGAATTCTATGTTCACGCACCTTATGCCTCATGATTCCCCGAAACGCGATGTGGTTCAATCATTGACTTCCTCCCCTCTGTTATCAGAGTTCTCCCTATCGTGAAAATAGCTACTCGCGATGTTAACTAATGGAATCTCCAACCTCCGAACCCCGATGTACCGATGCTCCAAGGCACACGTGTGGATAGACTCTTCCACCTTCCGTTGCCTCCGTCGAGATTTCAGGATTCGTGGGATCACGAATCCTGATGTCAAAGGACTCGAGACTTCCCTTTTCCTGATCCCCGATATTCCGCCACCTGTCTCCCACTAACTCCGGGCATGGCCCACACGACCCTTCCGTCGAGATATCGCGTATCGCGATTTTAGCCTGCGAGAGTTTCTTACCTCCGAAAACTCCGATGTATCGAGCCCTGACTCCTCGGGATCTCCTGACACGCGTCCTCCACAACGAACAGTTCTGATGCTATCGGGATATCGCTACTTGCGATATCGCGATCTTTGTTGCAATCTCTTGGAACTTCAACTCGCGATTACCCGATATGCGACGTCACGTGCAGATCCAACGGTTCCTTCTACCTCGGATCGACGGCTCCTGCTTGCCAACCTACAATGCTTCCTTCAGACATCCAATAGAAGCTTCCTTGCACTTATCTTTCGGTGAATTAGAAGGTCTACTCCTCCTGAACTTATTCCCAATTTCTCAAGTCCTTCTAAGAACTTCTTGCACGCACTCTTTGCGGAAACCTTCACAAACGTCTAAGTGTTGAAGGCACTCGACCCTGCGCACTCCTGCAGCAGAAATCTTTCAGAACTTTGCTCAGGTTCGCAACCCTGAGGCTTTTCCTTGGCCTACGCACTTCTTGCACGGCACTGTGCCTAACTGCACCTTCGAAGAAATGAGAACAAATCTATCTCTAATTGAACCCTTCTGTCAACGCACTCCTTGCGAACAATTCGACTGCACTCCTTGCAGGAATTCTCTGGCTCAATTAGAGAAACAATTGAAACTCATTCATTCACCCTTACAGACTTCAATTCAACCATGAAATCACATACACAACATATAAAAGCAATGTGTGACAGGAAGCAAAACATCCATGAGCATAATATCAATACACAGAGAAACAACACAAACCATGAAATTGAATTAAATCTTTCTTCTATTAATTCAATATCTGTACATGGGCGTTCTTCAAATTCTCTGCATGCTCTTCTCTTCTTGCTTCTGTTTTGATATATTACAATGATACAATGAGGGTGTCTATATCTGTTTTCCCTCTTGGACTCTAAAGCTATCAAATCTACAATTAAAATCTACCTACCAGCATTAACTAAAATAAATTCCATCTATCTACCTAAGGACAAGAGCTATCCGCTCAAGGTCCATTACAATATACAAGTGTGCCTTCATAAATGGATTCATTAAAGACTTGCGCAACAATTCCCAAAGTGTTTTCAAAATTTCGTGCTGGCTTATCCAGCTGTCTCCTGCCTCCACGCTGGCTCGCTTGATGTGCTGGCGATGCTCCTGCATCATACTCCCTAGCTTGAAAAATTTCATGGGCTCCTGTCCATGAGCTCCTGCACGGTCTGTCCATGCTTCTGTATATCTTCTTCACTCTCCCAGCTGGCATATTCCACTGGATGATTCTTCCACTTGACCAGGTACTCATAGTATTCTTTTCTCCTGGTCTTCTTACCTACTCGCTTGTCTAGTATGCATTCCATCTGTGGCTTTTCTTCTATCGGCATCTGCTTTTGCCACTGGACTTCTGGTTGTTCATCACTTCCATCTCCTGCTTCCTCAGCCTTATATGGATATAAGTCTGAGACATTGAATGTTAGAGATATCCTGATGCCATCTGACAACTCGATCTAGTAAGCATTTTCTCCGAATTTCTTCAGGACCTTGCATGGCCCCATTTTCTTCATCTTGAGCTTGTTGTATGTTCCCCTCAGGAACCCTTCCTTCCTCAAATGTGCCAAAACTAGATCACCAACTTCAAACTGAAGTTGTCTCCGATGTTGATCTACTCTGCGCTTATACTCTTGACTTGAATCTGTCAGTCGCTGCTTCACTCTGCTTTGAAGTTCTTTCATCGCCTCAGCGAATTCCTCTACACTAGCGCTGATAGTAGTAGTATGTTCTGAATCTAATAATTCAGAAACTCCTCTTGGCTGCCTACCATATACAATCTCAAACGGGCTTTTACCTGTACTCCGATTCACTGAATCGTTGTATGCAAACTCTGCTTGTGGCAACACATTGTCCCAACTGCTATGGTGCTCTGTCACCAAGCTTTTTAGTAAGTCTCCCAGACTTCTGTTGACCACCTCTGTTTGTCCATCCATCTGCGGATGATAAGCAGAACTAAACGCCAAGTTAGTTCTTAGCTTCTTCCATAAGGTCCTCCAAAAATTCCCTATGAATTTCGTATCTCTGTCCAAGACTATGCTTCTCGACAATCCATGAAGTCGAATGACCTCCTTGAAAAACAAATTTACGATGTGAGTCACATCGTTGGTCTTCTGGCATGGAATGAAGTGTTCCATCTTTGAAAACGTGTCCACCACCACAAAGATGGAATCAACACCTCTTTGTGTCCTTGGCAAACCCAATACAAAATCCATGCTAATCGTCTCCCATGGTTTTTCTGGTATGGGGAATGGCTGATAAAACCCTGCATCATGCTTCCTTCCCTTTGAATGCTGGCAAACTCTGCATCTGTCAACAAACTTCTTGACATCTGCTCGCATCCCCAGCCAAAAATATGACTCATTCAACTTCGCGAATGTTTTTTCATGGCCAAAATGTCCTGCTAAGCCACCACTGTGCTTCTCTTTCAACAGGTTCTCCCTCATGGAGCAATTTGGAATACATAGTTGATTGCCTCTAAACAATAACCCTTCCTGGATCATATAATCTATCCACGGACTCCTATCTCTGAGAATGGGATTCTCAGCTGCTTCATACGCATCTGCAAAATCTGCATCTCCTGTGTACATGTCCCTGAGATTTTCAAAACCCAAGGTTTTGACTCGGAACTCCTACAGCAACAAACATTTCCTGCTCAAAGCATCAACCACTTTGTTAGCAGTACCCAAAATGTGTTTAAATCACAAATGTGAAATTTTGCATATACTCTACCCATTTTTCATGTTTCTGGTTCAACTTCTCCTGTTGAATCACAAACTGTAATGCATGATTATCATTGTATAATACAAATTCTTTCAAGATCAAATAATGCCTACACTTCTTCAACGCCTGTATGATAGCATAAAATTCTTTATCATACGTGGAGTATTTCAGTTTTTCTTCATCCAGCTTCTCACTGAAATATGCAACTATTCTGTCTTCCTGACTTAAGACCGCTCCTATGGTGTACCCGCTTGCATCACATTTCACCTGAAATGTCTTTTTGAAATCTAGCAACACCAACACCGGTTGTTCCATGATCTTCCGCTTCAACAGATTAAAGCTCTTCTCCGCCTTCGCTGTCCAATGAAAATACTTATGCCGCTTCTTGACTGTGTCCATCATCGTTGTGCTAATTCCACTGAAATTCCTGATGAATTTTTGGTAGAAACTAGCCAAACCATGAAAACTTCTCACCTCGAATACATTTCTCGGTGATGGCCAATTCTTGATCACTTCTACCTTATCCGGATCCATCTTCAATTCATTCGCCAAAATAACAAAACCCAAATAAATGAGCTTTGTCTTCATGAATGAGCACTTCTTCATGTTGACCAACAACTTCTCCTACTGTAGCTTCCTCATCACAATGGCCAAATGCTTCATATGTTCAGCCTTTGTCTTGCTGAAAATCAGTATATCATCCAGATATACGACAACAAACTTCCCGATGAATTCCCTCAGGACTTCATTCATCAACCTCATAAATGTGCTCGGTGCATTTGTCAAGCCAAACGTCATGACTAGCCATTCATACAGTCCTTCGTTTGTATTGAAGTTTGTTTTCCATTCGTCGCCTTCCCTCATGCGAATCTAGTGATATCCGCTTTTCAAATCAATCTTTGAAAAATACTTTGCCCCACTCAGGCAATTCATCAAATCATCCATTCGCGGCAGTGGAAACCTGTACCTGATAATTATCTTGTTGATCGCTCTTGAGTCGGTACACATTCTCCATCCTCCACCCTTCTTTGGACTCAGTACCGTTGGAATGACACACGGGCTTAAACTTTCCCTGACCAGTCCTTTATCCAACAGTTCTTGCACCTGCCTCTTAACCTCCTCATTTTCTTGGGGCGTCAATCTGTACGCGACCTTGTTCGGTAAACTAGCTCCTGGTATGAGGTCTATATGGTGACTCACACTTCTCATCGGTGGCAACGAACAAGGTAATTCGTCTACTACGATGTCAGCGAACTCTTCCAGCACTTCCTGAATCTCATCTGGTAGATCATCAACTCTTGTGTTAGTCAGAACAATCCTCGACTTTCTGACCACAAAGAATTGTGGATCTTCCTTCTTATCCATCTCTGTAAGAAGTTCCTTCCCACTCATGAGAAGTATTGTGTTGCTTACTTCCGGTTTCACCTCCTTATCCTTTATCGGAAGCAATCTATGTGTCCTCCCATCCTTCTCCAAGGTATATGTGTTCATTCTCCCATCATGAACCACATTTCTGTCATATTTTCCATGGTCTACCCAGCAATAAATGACATACATCCATGGGAATAACATCACATAGTACTTTATCATTATACCCTCCTATCTTGAATTCAACCAAGCATTGTTTAGTGACACTCACCTGATGTCCCTTCTGTAGCCATGAAACCTTGTATGGACTCAAGTGATCAGTCATCTCCAGCTCCAGCTTTTCCACCATCTCGGTTGAAACGAGATTATCTGTGCTACTGCTGTCCACAATAACCTTGCATACCCAATCCTTGGTCTTGCAAGCTATCCTGAACAGTCTGGTCCTCTGAGTTGAGTCCTCCACCTCTTTCCGAGGTGTTAAGAGAGCTTTACGCATCATCAGTGACCTTCCGCCTTCTGTATCTTCAGACTCAACATCTCGCCTCTACGCTTCTGCGATGTGAGCTTCTCCGGTGTCTTTCTTTTTCTCTGGACACTCAAATGACCTGTGCCCATTCTTCCCACATGTGAAACATGTGATAACTCCACCTCGGCCTCTTCCTCTACCTCTGGTACGAGGAAAAGTATTTGCGTTAGCATAATCTCCCTTCTGCTCATTATCCTGCCCTCTCTATTCAATGTATGGTCCTTTCTGTGAGGTACCATCTCTTTCTACTCTACCCTGAGGTTTCTTCCATTCCTCCTTCGGCTTCTGAAATTTCTCCTGGGCAACTGTCTTGCCTCTGGGCTGACTTCTGCCTCACCCTCGCTGACCTTGCTTACGGCTCAACTTCTCTTCTGCTTTCAAAGCCATTTGGTAAACATCCTCCACCGTTCGGATGGTAACCATGCTTAATTCATCATGAATGCCGTATCTCAGACCATTCAGATATCTAGGAACCTTCTCATCATCGCTCTCCCGATGACCTACTCTGATGTTCATCTTGTAGAATTTCTCAGTGTATTCTTCCACTGTCATCAACTTCTATCTCAGGTTCTGCATCCTCCTAAACAGTGTGATTTGATAATCCCTTGGGATGAACTTTGCCTTCATCTTTGCAATCATTCGATCCCAGCTTTTAATCTTTTTCTTGCCTTTGCAGCGTCTATCAGCTTGAAGCTCGTCCCACCATAATTCTACATGTCCTTTCAAGCGCGTGAAAACATGCTTGACCTTCTTATCCTCTTCGATATCTTCATAATCGAAGTAGGTGTCAAGAGCTCTAATCCAATCAAGTAGCTCTTCTGCATTCAGATTCCCTTCATAAGTTGGAATGTCCATCTTCGCCTTCGCACCCATTCTGGCGATAGCTTTTATCAA
>JASDQU010505366.1:76202-87051 GCA_032191745.1 Picea mariana | reverse complement strand
AGAAAAAACATAAAAACCATCATTTGGGACAAGGAAAAGATATTATTTTATTCAATACTCAAAGATTGGAAATTACAACCTTTGCAGGCCGACGCTCCGCGAACCTAGTCCATGCTCCTCTTGACAATGCTCCAAGTGCAGCTTCCAAATGCCTTCTCTCACAATCTGTCGATCACTTCAAGGGAAGGGAATGGATTGCATGGGAGAAAAGGGATAGAGAGGGAATGTTGAGGCAATAACTCACAAAAGGCTACAAATACTTGGGCAAGGAAGGAAAGGGAATTTGGGCAGAGTTTCACCATTCTAATGTTGGATTGTGGAATGAGACCCCAAGACCTCCTTTATATGACAAAAGGATTATTCGGTTTGGGGATGGGCTATAGCAGGTGAAATGGTTGGGAAACCTCCAATAGCCCGCTAATTCCACCGAATTCCTTGCAACTTTTTAATTTTTGCAAATTTTGGAGGTATATGTGGGTTGTTTAGTGTGCATCTAGAGTATGTACGTGGGTTTTCCAGCATGCATCAAGTGTATGTACGCAGGCAGTAGTGCAGCAAGGAGCGTACATGCTCAAAAAAATGGTTTTTAAAATAGAGTTCCTCGGCAGTGATTTGGCAAATTATGCAAGTAAGAAGGCCAGCCAATGCCATGTATGCATGAGTAGGGCATTTTAGGGCTATAACAAGTTGCCTCTCTTGATCTTCCAAGTTCTAACTAAGATACTGGTACTTTATCTTTGGTAAATTAAACACTTATCAATGGAGTTTGGTGCCTCCCTTTATGCAATTTGTGGACAAAATGGGGTACATGCTCTTACAATATTCACATGGATCTATCTCTGTGTGAAACCCTTCATTGATTCCTTAGTCTGTTCAATTACATTCTAGGGAATAACATGGAACAGGTCAAGGGGAGTCTTGATGTAAATATCTATGCCAACACAGTACCATTATGTGAATCTTCATTCTTCATTAGTTTCTACATGCCGCAAATATTCCAGGAGAAGCCACCAAAAGAGGAGAAAAGCTTGGCATCCTAGGCTAGGAAATGAAATGGGAAAACTCTCTGCAAACATGAGGATCGAGACACGGTCCTAATACCAAACTAACCAACTGTAAACAAGATTATGGAAAGAATCGTGAGCTTTGTAGGGAGTCGAGAGGGTTACTTTTGTGGAGAAATCACCTTTCTCTTTTGTTTGGGTTTTCAGCTGAAGGTCACAGGTAAAGTATTTGAAAACTATTTTTTCCACGCAGAGAAGGAAATGCTCTTAAGTGTTTTGGAAGAGTGGATTCTACCTGGATTTCTTAAGGTTTCATCAAGGTTTCATCGGACTCTAATAGTGCAAAGTGCAGATATTACTAAAGAGAAGGAACACAAAGGGTTTTCAGACCATTGTCAAATATCAKAGATGTTAGAGGAATTTTTGTACGTGAGGATGTTGTTATGAGGAAATATCTCTATGGAAAGGGGTAAACCACAACAGACGGAATGGCACACAAAAATCRACTCTAATCCCAAGTATGCTATATAAATTGAATGCTAACAAGACAAGACCAAGAGCCTACCTCGTCTGGATGTTCGAARAAGACCATCATCGAGTACACGACCCAAAGCTTTATACCTGCAACTTGTCCTCAAAAACCAAGATACATAAGCATATGGTGATAATATATAATGTTAGCATATATATTAGCATAATCCATTAACATACATGGAAAATACGCCCATGGAATAATAATTCAAATATTTTCAAGATATCAATTGGACGAGAAAAGAGTATTTCTATTAAAATAATCAGCAGGTAGTACATAGGTGAAAAACTTCTSTAATGGAACATATTGGAATCGAGAAACTAAGTCCCTCCACTTGGGCCTCCACCACTTCAATCCTCCACCAAAGTCAAGCTCATATAAAGGAGTCAATGAGGTTCTTCATTACAAAGAAGGAAGAGCTTAGGGGTTGAACAAGAAGTTCATACTTTCAAGGACAAAGGGATGCAAACTCAATATGAAGTGAAATTTCTCCAGAGTGTCTTTTCTCTCAAACTTGAATTATTGAATCCCTCAAGGCTTGGATATGGCTCAATTTATAGCCTTCAAATGGAGTTGAAGGGTCGATTCGGAGCATTTCCAGTAAATGGAAGGTCAAGGATCATGGATCTCATGACATGGCATGGAAACCCAACATAATTTTAATTTTGAGCACCAAACCCGATGTACACAGGTAGTAGTGGAGAAACCTACGTATACACTTGTTGTATAACTGGCAGGGTGTGTATATGTGGAAAAATATGTTTTTCTTGCTCTAGAAGGCACAAAATGGGAACTTCAAGTATGCATAGGGAAATGGAAGGTCATCCAAACAAGTTGCATGGAGTGAGGAAAAATTTGATGTAACAGATATATTTGAGGCATAAGACAATATCTCAAGTAGAGAGATAGAAGGAAAGAGACGTTTATGTAGGAGAATGAAAACACCCAAGGGAATAGACTAATCCAGACCTAATAACTATAGGCTCTGATACCACTATTAAAACACATGACTATATATAAGCATGATATTTATTTCTCATTAATATGATATAGATATAAATACATGAGCTTGACCTTCGGATTCATCTTCTAAGATGTCTCTTAGACTCCCAATGACAGTTCGTTTCATATTCCTTCACATTAGTAACCATAACAGATTACATTTCCAATAGCTAGGTTATGACTTTGAAAATATCTACAAAAAAGGAAAACATAATGTTGTGGAAAATGCCCTTTCAGGTAAAGAAGAAGAAACAAAAGGTTCATTATGTGTTATTTCTATTCCACCATTTGATTGAGTGGAAGAAGTAAGGATATAATGGAAGCAAGATCAACAAGTATGCAATATCATTAAAAAACTACAAGAGGACCCTAGTTCATTAGATAATTTTGTATGGAAGAATGATTTGCTATGGAATCATGATCACCTATATTTATGTAAGAATTCCCAACTCAAACAGAAGGTCCTTCTGGAATTGCACATTTCTCCTATAAGAGGACATTCAAGATTCTTGAAAACGTACCACATGATCGAGAACGATTTTAAAATGATGCTCAAAAGTTTGTGTCTGTGTGGTTTTCCAACAGAATAAGGGAGAGACAGTCAAGACTCTAGGTCTCATACAACCATTATCTATACCAAGTCAACATTGGGAATAATTTTCAATGGATTTTATTATAGGTTTACCTAAATATGAAGGAAAGATTGTCATCATGGTAGTAGTGGATCGACTGACAAAGTATGCCAATTTTTGCTCTCTTTCTCATCCTCTTAAAGCAAGTACAGTAGCTACAACATTCGTGGAAATAGTTCAAAATATACATGGAGTCCCCAAGATTATTGTAAGTGACAAAGATCCATTTTTCACTAGAAAGTTTTGGACTGAATTATTTTCTTGTTTGGGTACTCAATTGGCTAACAAATCATTTTACCACCCTCAATCCGATGGGAAAATTGAAATTGTGAATAAATGTCTAGAAGGATATCTTCGTTGCTTTGCATTTGATAAACATAAACAATGGGTCAAGTGGTTTCCCTTGGTGGAATGGTGGTACAACACATCCTTCCAAACTTCATCAAAAATGTCCCCATTTCTGGCACTTTATGGATATCATCCTCCATCCATCACATCACCCTTGAAAGGGACTCCAAAGGTTCATGCAATGGAGGACCACATAGGGCACCAACAAGAGGTTCTCAAACTATTGAAGGACAACTTGGTTATGGCACAAAATAGGATGAAAGAACAAGCATATCAACATCACAGTGAAAGGGAATTTGAAGTGCAGGATTGGGTATTTCTAAGGCTACAACCATATAAACAGATGTCCCTCAAGCAACAAAAGAAGGACAATAAATTAGCACCCAAATATTATGGCCCTTATAAGGTTTTGCAAAGGATTGGAAATATGGCTTACAAATTGGAGTTCCATCCATCTTCACGTGTAGATACAGTCTTCCATGTTTCTTGCTTAAAGAAGGTAATTGGAAACAAGATCCCAATCCAAACTATTTTACCAGAGCTTAATGAAGAAGGGAAAATCATTCTAGAACCATAAACAATCCTTGAAACAAGGATTAAGCAATTACAAAGTACCTCGTCAAATGGAAGAACCTACCAATGGAAGAGGCGATATGGGATGATGAGTTCTTCATGCATAAACACCCGCAGTTAGTCAAGTGTTGAGGACAACACTTATTTGAAAGGGAGGGGCATGTTAAGCCCTAGACAAAGCCCCATGTTATTTATAAAACCCCTTATTAAGCCCTAGATATTGAATTATCACATTTCTAGTGTTATATTTGTATGTAGGCTAGAACCCTTCATTCCACCCTTTCATTATGATTGTACCCATTGTCTCTTATATATACCAAGGAGACCTAGGCTTAGGATCATCTTATTTCATCTTGTCTTGTCTTCCGAATTGTACATATTGTAAAAGGAGGTTTCCCCCTCGAAGTGGACTATATTCATTGACTTTATATCATTTTTAAGGTGTTGGATCATGATCCAGGAGGATCTCCACACAAGGATTTATTACTTTGTACACCATGGAGAATATCATTAAAATGTTAATTGATGATAGGTGGCAAAGTTTAAAAGGAATGTTTAATGCTTCATATTGTAAAAATGATTAATATTTTTTAGCATACTGTGCTCATGTATTTTTCATTTAATTTGTAAAAAGGAAATTAAAATTAAGTGTGAGAATCCACCTCACAAATTAGTTTCCTAGTTTAAAGGGGAAATTAGTTTTATGTGAGAATCCTACCTCACAAATTAGTTTCCTAATTTTAAGAGGAAGTTGGGAGTATCATGAGTTGGTTTGGGATTCTTCCTCACTTTATCACAAGTGGTTTCCTAGTCTGAAGGGGAAGTTAAGGTTGGTTGAGAGGATTTCTCATTTTTTCCTTGAGTTGTTATTAAATCCTAAAATTGTGGAGCTTGTCTCCTTGAATTATGGAGAAAGGGAAACTATACAAATTCCTTATGTAAGCATTGTAAGGGGAGTCCCCCTTGAGGCCCCTTTGAGGGAGTGAGCTTTCATTGAGAGGAATGTAGTCCTTATGGTATCTGAAGAAATTTCATGTATGTGAGAGCCTTAAGTTCTCTTTGTATAAGAGAAGGTTGCTCTGGGATTTCCGCCCTGTAAGGAGCATGTGCCACATTTTGTGAGAAGGTTTCAGTGCTGATAAAGGAAGGATAATAAAGCGATTCATATTCCAAGAGGATCTGGAGACGTAGCCAAAAGGTTATGGTGAACTCTGTTAACACATGGGTGTCACATTATATGTGTGAGTTTTGATTGCATGCTCGCTTGATTAAGTAGAGATTTAATTACACATATTCACATCATGATGACAGTTTGTTCACATTTGTATGTGCTGCTTAATGATTATTTTCTCATGTTCACATGCGATTAAGCGTCAGTAAAAGGTACTCATTGGAGGATTTTTGTAGAGAAAGATCTCACATAAAATATTGAATCAGATCATAACATAACCCTTGCATTGAGTCTTCTCTATTTTTGTGGGACAAATTGCCTAGGTGTAACTAACCGTGATATATTGCAAGATAACATAAATATTGCATTAACATAGAGACTATTATTGATGAAAACTCCATGACATTTATTTTTTATTACATTGTATTTATTATGGAATTAATGCTTATCAGGTTGGCACTAGTACAATGGAAGACTAGAGTGTCTGTGACATCCATTATTTCCTCCTCATTGTCTAGATCCCAATCAATCACCTTGAAATTGATCCCAAAGGCCACTCTACATAACACGARCTTTGCTTCCAATCTCTCAATTTTGTCTAATGCCTCTGCCAACTTATCCTCCTTGCCATCCATTGATATGGCAACAAGAGTCTTAGCTAGCCAGTAAAATTCCATTKCCATGAATACTTTAGAGTCGAGAATGGATCTTGTGAATCAAGTATCATTTAYCCAATCCTKAAATTATTTCTTGATTATGTGCTTAGGAGTCTGCTTACTCCTCTACCTTGCTTTGTTTACCATCTCCTCTATTTTTTTCTACGATTCAAGAGGGATGCTCTGATTGTAAAAAAAWTKAGCATGCTTAGTTTCTCGCTCTGCCCCTATTCCCTGAGACCTAAGATTTTCCTTTCTCTACTCTAGGGTTCTATGTACACCTTTTCACTTGGCTCATTGTCTACTAGATTCAAGCAGGTCGAAAGCACTCTCATCCACCATGGAGTTCTCTGTAAGCATACTATAGAAGTTGACTCCTAGTTTTGAAATTGGGTCACCATATGCTCTGTTTTTCCAACAAAAGGCTTCCAAATGCAACTGAGAATCCTTGAGGAGAGGTAATTTTTTTACTGGGCCTTCACTATACCTGTGATATAGAAAGGGGAAGATCCTAGGACACCAAGTCTCTCTTATCAATATTATAGAATCTCTCGAGTTGACTAAAACTGTTTTTTTTAACCATACTTCGACCCCCTTTACAAATAGACAGGATAAGATATCCCAAGCTCCCAGAATCCCCACCATAATTTCCCCAACACACTAGAAATGTGTGGTATTGTCTTAGACCGAAAAACCCATGAGAAGAATACTTGGAAGATAAACAAAATAGGGAAGCTCAGTATCACCTCAACTCCAGAAACATCGGAGTACTTGGGACGCCTCTAGGAGATGCAACAAGGATGGAACATTTCCTATAAACCCGATGGAACATCTCCTATAAACCCTTCAAATCACTACATAGTTGGGCCAACACTACACACTCGATCTTCAATACCACTGCAAGAAAGAAAGATTAGATGAACTCCCATCATCTCCACAACTCTCCCCTAAAATATCCACTACATAAAGGAAAGTTGAAGGATTTTCTAGGAGAGGAAGCAACCACAACGAAATACCTTGGGAAAAAGACAGAGCTAAGACACCCTCAATTCCTTTAGCAAAATGAGTAGACACCAAACTGGTACCTAAGTTTGAGTCCCTTAGAGAAACATTTCGACGATCCTTCCTACTCTGCTGAGAATTCCTAATGCTCTTCGATGCCATGATCACCTACTCACTCTTCTCATCAGGAGTCTTAATGTTTTGACATGGCTTGAGAATACCTCCCATCATGTGAGATCCAAGTTTTGATTGCACTTGTCCATTATCAAACTCCACCAGCCACTCCAATGCCTCTTTCCTGTCCTAACGTTTATAACCTTCATCAAATTTGTGGGGAGGGGGGGGTTAGAAGGTGGTGCACTTCCCTCATAGTAACCATTCGATACTCCCATACTAGTCTGGACAACACATGTCCATGCCTGGTGATCACTTTACGAGGTGGGCCACTTGTCGTAACCATTGGATACCCCCATACCAGTCTGGACAACACCTGTCCATATATGGTGATCACTCTGCGAGGTGGCAGTCGGGCTCACCACATGTGTGGTCCAGGCCCCACCTATCATCACCCCATCTAGGTGAAATAACAAGGTGTATTGAAAAAACATCATAGCAAAATTATTTATTCACATTTTATTCGCAACACTCAATACTATTTTTTAGGTCCACGTAAACAATTCTGACTTATTTATAAGGACTTATAAACCATAATTATGCATTAGTGCAATACAAATACCCACTTTAACATGGGAGGATAGAGCTTGAAGCCTTTCACCTCCATAATGTAAGAGTAAATACTTTACTAATAGGTCATGTAGTAATCCAAAAAAAAATGTAAGCCTTTGGTTTATATATATGTGCATAATTTGTACTATGCATGCTTCACACTTTCAAACGCTACCTATGGGTACTCATGGATACCTTAAGATATTAGTTAAATGTATCATTTGGTAGGCCTTAAAGAGAATATGAAAGTGGTCTTTGATCTACTTATGTGCACACTTGAGTAGTGCTATACATGCCTAACATGTTTGACCAATACCTTCCATGACTACCTTAAAGTGCCAAATAAAACCTCCATAAAATTTAAACATTGGTCATAATTAAAAGTTGTAATCATTTATCATTAGATCCAAACTCTTTTAAAAAATAAATACCAAACTTACTTATTTTTTCTACAAACTCTAATTTGATATAACACACCCAACCCATAAATACCCTTTCTAGGGATGGGGCATCAAATTTTCGTTTTCCCTGGTTCATTTCCGGTCCCCTACTTAAKAAAAACCCTCTCATTCTGCTCCCCCGAAGTTCACATCTCTCACTTAGCGATTTAACCAGCTAGCGGGGTCCTCCTTGTGACCTCAGGCTAAAAACCAAGAGCTAAGAGTCTGTGTTAGCAAAGGTTTTGGCACTTCAGAAGTTCCCAGACTTCRGGAGTTCCAAAAGTGTTGTCGAATTCTCAAATCGTCGAATAGTGGGGGGATCGACAGTCCACGTCCTCCACCAATATCCTACATTTAAGGAGGGGGCTTCGATGATCGATGCATAACACACCTTTTTCCAATTCCTCAGAGTCCCGAAATATCACCATGTGCCCCTAGCCCTTCGACGTTCGGTCATCGGCAAGTGGCGGTCTTCGTATTACATTTTCAGTGTTTCGATGATCGGCTATCATCATTGGAATTTCGACCTTCAACGATTGGTGATTCTTGTTGAATCATTCTTTATCATACTATGTTCAAATATTTTGAATTCTTGCCACGTGGCTTTGGCCCTTCGATGATTGGTGATTTATGTTGAACATTCCTATGTTGTACCTCACCCTAAATCTTCCAAACTCTGAATTTATCCAAACTCTTGGGGCCCTGAATACATCACCAGCCACGTATGATATGCGGGCATAACCAGAGGTTGACACGGGGCAAGGGTCAAAGAGTGACACGTGTCCTCGATAGGGGGTGACACGTGTCTTGTGCTAATAGCTGCAATGGGCATGTGAATTGTCCAAAACTAGGTGACACGTCTTACACATAATGCGGGTCCACGTCACCTCAGATGATGTCATCGAGACACGTCATCTTAGACCAATAACTGCTCAGCCCTTCGATCTAACAGTCAGTAGGATTCCACATAGATCCTTAGATCTACGGCTCTCATTACTTCATGACTTYGGGCTTTGAGTCTTACCGACACCTCTCAACGTAAATCCCCCAAAGAGCTAAGTCCCTGGACTCTCAGATCTGGAGCCACGTGTCCTCTTCGACCAACGGTCGAGATCCACTTCGGCACTTGCGACTTCGGTGAGTTCATACTTCGTAAACTCTTGGTCGGTTTCCTCCGCAGTACGAAATATCTGGACTACAAGATCGCTTGCCATGTACCCCCTCATCCAACAATACTAGTTCAACAATCAACACTTGACGGGGAATGAGTAGGGGCCACATGTCACCCCACAACGTGTTCTCTGTTAGTCGGGTAGTCGAGGGTGGGTCCCTTAGATTAACGGCTCGGAAGGATCCTGAAGGATCTGAGGATCGACGGTCCACGTTACTTCGACAGTTCAACATTCGTTAGTTCGGTGTGTATGTGTCTTCCGGCTTTCCCTTCGGAAAACGTCAGATCTGTCGCCACGTGTACATAGCATCTACGGCTAGGAATTACTCTGGCTTGCAAAGCTCCGGGGGAAACTCATGTGTTCCTAAATCGTCGAATACCCAGACTCCCAAATAATCATTGATCTATGGACACATGTTCCTCCAGTTTCAACGGTCCAGATTAACTCTGCAATTTCGGCATTCAGGAGTTTTGACGCTAGACAATTCCAAATCTCCTGAAGTAAGAATTCACCGAAGCGCTTAACGCTTCCCTCCCTATGTCAAATCTAATGGTTGAGAGAGATCCATACGGGATCCCTAGATTGACGGTCCTCATTGATTCACGACTTCGACCTTCGACTGTTTTTTAGGATCGTGGGGTCACCAATCCCGAAGCCAAAATAACTAGCTCCTTTTGGACTAGCATAGCGTTCTTAGGCCCTGTTCACATGGGTTTGTTGGAAAATATTATGGGCTAAGCACAACATCCTTTCTGCAGCAAAGAGGTTAAGGGCATGGGTAGGAGCCCTCAGTCAAATGGGTGAATGATCTAAAGGACAAACACCCTTCTTCCACATAATTGAACTCTAACATTCCATCTAAGATAAAATTCAAGGGATTGGTAGGGCTTAGACATTTCAGTCTATCCTACCCCAACCCTCCTGTGGATTCCCATCCCCTGAGTCTCTCATAGCTATATTGCAAAAATTCAAAGATCGTGAAAACATAGAAGYTTGCAGAAGGAAAATCACCTATCTAATATTTGTTCAAAATACTGAAGGACTTAATCACAAACACATACATTTCATCATCACATCCAACATATTAAATAGAGTATGAAAATACTTATCAGAACTAAGAAACGTGAAGCAACTTCAGAAAGGGGTGCTCGTTTCTTCCCAACCATAGGCATAGTCGCTCCTGACGGATTTACCACTGGCCACCCTTGAGCTAGACCATGATGCTCTAAGAGAGATTTTTTATATGTGCTCCACAACAATAAGGGACAAAGGTTACTCTCCTCCTCCCACAGGAACTGGGTGTCTGGTTTTCTCTACCTCAATCAAGGAGGTATTCATGAGTACTTCCTCAGTCACTCACCAGACTCATTCATCAACTTGTAGCTAAACCCTGTTCATGGCTTCTTCCAGCCAAAACAAGCTTACTGCTCAGCTTTTTCTCTCCACTTCCAAGTCGAAGTATCCTCACTGCTCTTCTCGGGAGAGTGTTTTCTCTACTCTATTATCTTGCATATATGTCTTTGTCTCTGAATTACCTCCTTTCTTGCCTTCCTTAGCAAGGTTGTGTGGGTCTGAATCCCCATTTGTGGTC
>JASDQU010505366.1:11374-22617 GCA_032191745.1 Picea mariana | reverse complement strand
TCAACCTTTGGAGCTGCTTGCTCTTTGTTCTCTGTCACACTGTTGCTTGCCATAGTTCACATAGGTCGGCCCTTTAGCCTATACAAGTTGCTCTCTCCAACTCTGAAAACAACTGTTGTTTCTAAGCTAGATCCTTTGGGCTTGATCAATGCTTGTCCATCCTGGAATAGTACATCAAAACCTTTCTTCTCAATCGCTGAGACTGAGAGCACAATTCTCCTGAGTTCTGGCACCCATAACACATTTGTCTCTCTCAACACTCCTCTTGACTCCCTTGAAATGGAATTGTCCCAGATCCCTTTACTGCATGCTTGGTCCCCATACCAAATTCCAAGTACACGCCCAAGTTAGACTTTGTGAAGATCTCAAACAACTCTCGTGCTCCTGTCATATGACAAGTGGCTCTTTTATCTAGTAACCATGCACCAGTTGATATGGTGCTTGAAGAAAGATGGGAAACAAGTAAGAACTCATGTTCAAACTTCTTGGCAAACTCATCCTCGTGAGCCTTTGCCGACGCAACTACCTCTGATTGCGTCCCATTTCCACCCTTCTTATTGTTTGGACATTGAACTGCATAGTGCCCAAACTTGTGATATTCATAGCACTTGACTTTGCTCATGTCCTTCTTCTTGTCGTCTTGAGAGGTAGACTCTCCACTTACAATCTTCTTGAACTTGTCCATCTTTGCCTGGCTGGCAAGCATAACGTTCTCATCATCATTCTTGTACCGACCTCCATTCGGATCTTCATCTCGAAGTTCTTCCTGAACGAAGTCATCCCACAACCTTGACCAATCAGGGAGCTTCTCATGTGACACGATCCCTTTGATGAACGATGTCCACTCTTCGTGAAGCCTTTGAGTGTCGTCCTCACCAACTCTGAATAATCCATTGTCTCCCCTATTGCAGCCAGTTCATCTTGAAATTGTCGGGTATGGGTGAGATAAATTATCACCATGTCTAATCCTGTCATTTTTGTGTCTTTGTGCTTCTCTCTCAACACCATTTTGTGATTCTCATTTTTACTCTGAAACAAACTCTTTGGAGCCTCCCACATGTCCTTGGCTGAGTTCTTTCTTGACAAATGAGGGATCAATTGATTCTTCACTCCATTTAGAATTATTCTCTTGGCTTTCACGTCCTTTTGTTAATGGATGACCAATTCTTTTGGATTCGTTGGTTGGACCAAAATGGAGTTTGCAAACTCCCAATTGTCATTCTCTATCAACACCAACATGATCCTCTCCTTCCACAGACTGTAGTTGGAAACCCCATCCAACTCATCCTCAAATTGCAAACCAGATGCGACCATCTCCGCAACCTGCTGAAAAATTCAAACTTTGCTGCCCGCTGCTCGAACCCTTGCGTGAAGTTGCCCGAGGCTGTGCGCAACCTTCTGTTGTTGGTCGAGTACTTTTCTGGGATGCCCGAGTCCTTTCTAAGGGTTTCTTGACTATTTCTTTTTGTTGCCTGGGGTTCCATGGGCCTCGTCCCCACTACCCAGGGTGCCTGCTCGTTGCTTGAGAATTGTACGGTCTAGTTGATTGTCCTGACAACTCTGGTCGACGACCTTCTCCACGACCCAACCGACGGTTGGCTAGTGGCTTGTCCCAACTTGCGTCTCCTCCTCCATCGGCCCTCTGTTCTCTGCTGCCAACTCCTCGACTCCTCGATGACTATTCACTCGTTGTCTCCAGCTCCCACGTGGCCACCTGCCTGTCGCAACTTTACTCTACTGCTCACTACAACCTCCACGCTGTCACATCCCATGCACCAACCTATGATTCTGTTGATGATCTCCAACAAGCTCGATGCGGCTCCAGCCGTCACCTCTCTGCCGCCTTTTGCCACTTCACTTTGCCCTGACCTGCTAGCGACTACGTCCACAACCCACACCATCACTCCTTGCTGCTCTTGTCAGCTATCTCGGCCAACCTCCAACCAAATCGACCTTCATTGCTACTCCCTTAATCGACCACTTCAACACCACCATAAACACTCTCACCACCCATACAATGGCTCCTACAACCCATGATGCCAGCACATGCCTGATCCACCTCAACGGACGTAGAAGCTGCAATCTCTGCAACTCATGCAGCCTAACAATCCTTCTCAACAACCAATCAACGATTATATGTCGTGTGAAGGTTCTTTACGTCGGTCATACCGTACGACTGCCTCTTAATTTTTGTTTTTCACTTTTCGCTGCAGATCCTGCAAGAAAAATTTAAAATTTTCTATGCTACAACAAATCAATTTCGTTCAAATCTGACATCCTTCAGAACCGTAGCTCTGATACCATGCTAATTTCTGTAAACCCAACACCATACTAATAATTACAAATAAAATCATTTTATTAATTAAAAGCACAACTAGTTTACTTAACCAAATTAAATCAGCGGAAGCATAAAACTGAAACCATACACATTGCACAAGATATCTGGGTAAACACCGAAGGGAAAACCAGATCTGAGTTGATTTTATTAATAAAATCCTTGGGCTCCCGTCCTACGATAATGACCATTTAGAGGAAAATACAATCAACAAATAGCCTAGCCTACCTGCCTACTATCTCCCTTGCCGCTCCTTGCTCATTATTTTGACCTTGCCGACTCACGCTTGGATGAACTCTCTTCTTCACCCAATCAATGGTGTTATCACTGAAAAATCGTCCACAACATTGCACACAATGGTTGAAGAAAAACATCAATGCCAACAACAATTAGTCCACCTACAACACCAAAATCCATCAAAAAGAAAAAAACTATGTAATTGGGTTAAAAATCAAAGTGTGGAGAGTCACCAAAGGAAGTCCGCGCATAGTGCACATAATGCGCAGGCTAACACAGGCCTCAACGCACACTGTGTGCAAAATGCGCGACTATCTACGAGAAAAGCTGCGCACTTCTATGAACAACGCATTTATGGATCTTGTCGACCCCTCAACCACTTATAGTCCGACCCCCAACACGATTTGACACTCATATTTGAGCGAAGTCAACCTTGGAGGTTGGTCAAGGGCTAGAGAGTGCCCTAAAAGGCCCCTTGTTCACACTATGAATCAATTACATTTTTCCATGAATGGATGCTATAAATAAGAGCCATGGGTGTGCTAAGAAAATAAGATCTTCAAGGTATTGTTATGCTGCAAGAATTCTTCTTTGAGAATCCTCTTTTCTCTTTGAAGCCTTCAAGCACCATTGCAATAGGACATTCCACTCACCTCTTGAGGGAATAGGCATTGTTTTTCTTCACCATTTGTCATTTCTTCCATTATATGAAGACAAAATCTCTCAATTAGGGAACTCAAGAGCCCTCCCAAGGAGGAAGAGGGGACTCATAAGTCCCTGTCTTTTTCTATAGTGTTTTTCCTATCAATCTATTGATCCATTGGTAGCAATATGTTGGTCATTTTTTTTATTTTCATGGTTCTAATTCTTTCAAGCTTTCTAACTTTGTAAGGCAACTACACTCCACTTAGAGTCCTTTCCCGTAATAAAGGTTATCTAACATAGATACTTAGGGGTAAAAAGAATCACTATTCTCCTCTTTTGCTTTGTTGCCACATGGATGACTCATTTGGCTTGTAAACTTTTAAGTTGAAAGTTATTGCTTTTCATACATAATCACTTAACTTGGGACTAGAAGTTAATTTTAACCCTCAAGAATGCTCTTCCCCCACACCCTAGTGTGATCTCGGGAATAAGAAAGGTGGTTAAAAGGACATTTCATCTCCCTTAAAAAATCTTTAGGAGAAGACAAAGCCCCCCTAGGGTTCCTCTTAGTTTTTGAAATCATATTAAAGCTTTGTAAGGGCCCATACATGCCCACATGTTTGCAAACTTATGATAGTTTCTAAATGCTTTCTTAGTTTAGATCACAATCTAGGGAAGTTTAAAGATCAAAGTAATGGGCCCATACATGCCTAAATGTCTACAAATCTAGGATAGTTTCAAAGCTTTCTTAGTATATACAACATTTTAGGGAGTTTAAAGGATTTGTAAGGACTCATATGTTCACATTGCTAGTTCTTTAGGGCTTTAAATATTCTGCAAGGTTGTACAAAAGACACATAGTAAGCTAGGTAAGAAGATTTGTAAGGACTACAGGAAGTCCACATGCTGCAATCTCACACTTAACTTATTAAAATCTTTGCACACTTATTACTTTCTTGCACAGAAAGCCACTCCTCACACACATAATTTTAATTAGAATAGTGGAGGTCTAAGTAGGTTTTCTCCAAAGGAATTCCGAAAGATATGACTACTTCTTTGGAAATTATCCGCACCAATTAATTCAAACGAGGTTGGTCCATGACCCCAATCTCTCAGCCCACCACATCTAAATTTTTTCTAAAAACACACTAGATTTTCTTACACAGGAGGTGCCAAAAGAATTTTTTTACTCTAGGTAGGATCTCAGGGGTAGGCATCCAAATAACCCCCCATTATCAGGTTCTCACAATTTCAGACAATAGAAGTTGAGAAATAGGGAACTTTCAAAGATTCCTCCAAGTCAAGTGTTCCTACACCATAAGGCAGAGAGATACCTGTAAAGGGTCGAAGACCAAGGTTCGGTTGTTCTGCGCATCCCTCCTTGAGTTACCCAACTCTTGTGAGGGCATCCAGCTCGTGACCCATTTCTGAGACCGAAAATCTAAATGCCACAATTTGACCGAGGTACTTAGTGGCCAAAACTTAGGATATCCACCCAGGTGGCGATTGTGGGCTGCAATTGCACCTTGATTAGATTTTGTGTGGCTATCAAGAAATATCATCCGCTCTTTCGGGATATGCACCCTCTACCCCTCATTATAACTAATTACTTCAACCTTCATTAGTTCCTCTTTCAATGGCTTCAAACCCCACTATTTAGTGCTATTGGAAGGCCCAGTGCTATTTGAGAGGAAGGATGATAGGTCTTTTAGGACACGAGAATTTGTTTTATTATTCCCCCATGCAGACAAAATCCACCTATCCACTTGCTTGTTTATTTATAGTTGATTTATGTGTGATGTTCATTTGATTACATGCAATTGTGAGTTATACTATCTTGTGAAGGTAAAAAATATACAAAGCTCTTGTTCATTTATTTATCTCTTGTTACCATTTGCACACATTCACTTTTTCTAGTCGGAAACCATAGGGGAACCACAAAATCTCCGTCGTTCTAGACGCTTGCATAATCTCCCTCTTATTTTAGGAGGAGTCCCTAGTCTTTCCAACTCACCGGCTCAACCATCTCACACCCTCGTGAGTGCTACTATTTTGGAATCAACTTTACTTGGTTCCACTTTGCTTGGGTCAAATTCCCAAGGCCATCCATCCATTAGTTCTTCTTCACAAGGAGGCGGGGGTCAAACTTCTTCTCAAGGGAGAAATACCACCCCACCACATCCCTCTCAAGGGACAAATCCACTACCTACTTACACAATGGCTGGAACTAATCCTTTGTCGAATCTCCATATGCCATACTTGACATCCCTCAACATCCCTGATTTGACCAAACTCATGAATGATCCCATTTTACATGGCCCAATATGCCTACCAAACTACCTTCATATATTCCAAAATTTGAAGGAAAATTGAGGGAAGATCCCGCCAACCATGTTATGACATTTCATTTATGGTGCTTTTCAAACAACATCATGGATGATTCCATCCGCTTGAGGTTATTTCAAAGAACTTTCACGGGATCATCAGCCAAATGGTATGTGGAAAAAAAATCGGGGTCCCATGTGACCTTTGAATCATTGGCCAATGCCTTTTTGTCATTTTTCCAACTACCAGTTCGTCATGATACTGTTTAGAACTTCTCTCTGAGTTCAAACAAACCATCGCTATCCATATAGCCGACCACATCCATGAATGGGATCGACGACTTAGTTTGTGTAAAGCAGAAACCACCAAAGAACAACATCTTTATTGGTTTCTTAAATCACTTATCTATGTTATTGCTAAGGATGTAGCATCCACTTTTCCTTAATAGAAGAGGAAGCCATCAACAAGGCCCAACAGTTTGACCTCATCTATGCGCAATCAACTTACTTATACACAGTATTGTCTTATGCATCTCGACCCATACCATTCGACCATGACAAACCTGGGATGTCCCATGCTGCTGATGGGTTGATCAGTTCTATGACCCATCTCAACCCTTACGACCACTCGTCACCCACTTATGGTGCACCTCAATATCCGCAGCCATGTGGAGGGATGTCTTATTACCCTCCTCCCACTCACCAAGAATCATATCCTATTGCTACCCCTCCACCAATGGGTGGACCCTCACCGGTACCCATGATGCATCCGGTTTCTCAACCAAGTACGAGTTCACCCTCAACCCCCGCATATAACCTCAACAGTAGTGGAAGTGCTTCAACTTCCTACACACCATATGGATTGTCTCCACAAAACAATCCATATTTTCCATTTCCTGGTCCTCCACAACCAGTTGCTCCTCCACCAAGACAACCACATGCCATCGTTAACTTTGTTCAACCCTCTCCCATTCAACAGCTTCAGACTTTTGAACAATAGAATACGACAAATCCGGCCCATCCATCGAATAATGCCAAGAAGAAAGGAAAAAACTGAAACAATAACAACTCGAGACCAGGAAGAAATAATCCCCAACAAAACCATCCTGTTGGGGGAAACTAGAATCAAGGAAACCAAAACCCCAAGGAGGCACCAATAATAATCAACCACGACAAGGGAAGAACAATAACCTCAGAACGAACTCTCCTTGCGCTCTATGCGGTGAGTATGAGCATTATACACACCACTGCCCCCAAATTGCCGATTTCAAATGGATGAAAGAATCCATGAACACACAACGTCCTCCAGCATCGCCTGCCCCTCAGCAGGCCCCACAACATTACTTGCAACCACCATCTCCGTCTATTTTGCAAAACCCTATTCCACACCAAGGTGTGAAGAATACCCAACATGAGATAACCCTCGCCCCACCACAAATGGGGCAGTATCAAAACCCAGGTCCCAATCAACCCGGAAATCCAACCGATCACAATATCCTCCTTACCAGCAAAGAATAGATTCTTCTACAAACACACAGTCATCAATACGATGTTCCCCCTGAATCTATCCCAACCACCTCAACATCGGCTCCAACTACAACCGGACAACCATTGATGATTCCACACCCTAACACTGAACCAAACCCTCGCATCCCTTGCATGCTGTTACGACGGAATGTACATAACCCTCATGCTAGGGCAGCCCATAACTACAGTTTGGTCGATGACTTAGCACAGTCTCCTGCAACCATGTATGTATTGGAGGTCCTCCACACCTGTCAATCTCAGCGGAAATCCTTTCTTTCCGTTGTGGGGGAAGTCGACCCAACTGATACTCGACTCATCACTTTTGATCTAGATAGTGAAGAACCATGCCTCCCCGCCTTGGTAGATTTTCAGATACAAGTTAAGATCTGGAACATCACATTTCATCGCTGCATCATCGATGAAGGTGCATCCACATGCATCACGTCCAAAGTGGTATGGCGAAAACTTGGCTCACCTGAGCTAGTACCATCTGCCATCACTCTGAGAGTTTATGACGATTGACCATTATCCCCGGAAGGGCTCTTCCAAAATGTCCCAATAGAACTCGGAGGAAAAACCATCCTCATCGACATTGAAGTTATCGACGCCCCACTTGATTACAATATCTTGTTCGGACATAGCTACATGTATGCTATGAATGTGGTAGCCTCTTATGTGTTTCGAACGATGATGTTCCCCCACAATGGGAAAATCATCACCATCGACCAACTTACTCACTACGAGCCTAATCATTCCACCAACATTGATAACATTCTCCCCCTTGTCCGCACTATCTCAGATTTTTTTCTAGTCATCGACATGGGTCCCAAAATTTTCAAGGACACATTCTTGTTGGGGGCATATCATGGAGCACCACCTCTCCTACACCCTTCAACAAAAGTGTGTGTATCTTCTAATAGAACATATATCGAAGATAATACTCCTTTTACAGAGGCCCCTCCTCACATCACAGTTCCACCAGTCGANCCACCACCTAGAGTCCAAGCATTCCAAGTAGCTGCTATCCTCACCCTTCCCAACATGGTTTTTTCCATCCCTGTATGGTATCTCCATCCACCTGCTATGGTTCCTACACTATTTCTCCCTCCTCAAACAGAGGGATTACCGATGCAGATCCCAGTACAGGCTCCTGCCACACCACCCTCGCCCCCAACTAGTAGTAACACCACCACCACTGGGGGAAGACGAAGGAAGAATGAGCCCATAGATCCACTTCCTCCTTGAGCTCAACCTCCTTGCGCACTATGCGAAAGAGAAGGACACCTCACTAACATATGTCCTACTCTTCCCGAGTTACGCAATCTTATCCAGCTCCCTAAAGCAACCCCATTGCTTGCTCCTCCACCAAGTACGTCCACTACTACTATGGAGTCCTCAACCACATGCAATAAAGGGTTATGGACCAAATTTGCTTGCGCCATATGCTCATAATATGGCCATTACACTCATCATTTCTCAACTCTACCTCAATTTCACCAAACATTAGCCACAGTACGCCATACATCCCTGCCTGTGCCATCTCAGGCTCTCCCTACTGCTACTCACATTATTGACATTCGTTATATTTCTTCGTCAGTCTCTGCATGAATGAGATACCATCCACAATATCGTGACATTTGCTTTATGTCCAGCGGGCCATTGCACCCCGTACACGATCCTGGTGGGAAAGGAACGCTAGATCAACAATAGTGTCAGGTAAAAATGAGGTGGCATTGTGGACCCACCATCCATATATAGGCCCTTTTCCCTAACTTCCACATTCTATTACAGTAGCCCAGAGCCTCCGTTTTTCAATCTATTCTTGGCCACAAGATCCTGATCCAGCCATCTACACATTCACCTTCCCCGGGTCATCATCTACACTTAGGCCCCGGAGGAGCATTTTTCTCACGCCATGTTTAGGTACACATGCTCACTTTCAGTTTTACTCAAATAGTTGTCTCATATTCTTTATCATCAGATATTGTTCACGTCAGGTACTTGTTTTTTTTTGTCTGTGCAGGTACTTGTTCAACAAATCTTACAACCCCTTCAGGTATATGTTCTGTTATCTCCTCAAATAAATTGGTGGAAATTTTGATTTTGAAGTGATAGGTTGTGGTCCAAAATTTATTCCTAAATTTGTGTAGGTAGGTTAGAGAGTCTATTTTCTGCAAATAAGCTCAGAAAGAATCTTTTATTTGGTTTGGTCAAGCAAAAGTCAGAATCTCAGGTTTCGGTGGTTTAGGCGAGCCTGAAACGTGCTCATTAACCACTGGAAGCCTTTGTTTCCGGTAGTTAAGAGGGCAAATCAAAAGTGCGATTAACTACCGAAAACCTTTCAACAGGAAAAATGAAAAGTCCGTGCTTTCGCATGAGCCAGGTGTCAATTGGCGCAATGATGGAAACGTAACCGCCGAAAGCTCATAAAAGGTGGCAAGGTATGCACGTTCTGGTTATATCTATCCATAAAATTGAGATCCTGTCGTCCTTTCAACCGCATCTGTCTTTTCAAAATTAAGACACGACGATGATACAAAAATTCATGCATGTTGTCACGTAGCCTCTCACCATTTCCAGTCATCAGTACACAATCCATCATGACCCCGTTAAATCTCTCATTTAATCTTCATTCATTATGAATTTGAATTCGGGAGTTAATGAGATAATCGTGAGTCCGTGATTTCATCAAACAAACACGTTTCCAGAGATCATAATCCCGGTTCCCATGGTGATCGTCGAGCACAGTTAGAGTCCAGCAAATCGCTCTCAAGCCAATTAAGCCAGGTGGATTCATCATGCAAGTTCAAAACCCATCTTGTTTTAGTTTAAATGAATATCCCACCGAAACTCAAAATTTTCGGCATGCTCTCAGTCAGTTTGTTGCCTAAACTTGGTTAGTGTTTGAGCTTGGTGATCCGAACTCTATGTCACCCTGTCTCGTTTGCTCTTCCATGAGTCATACTCTCTGTCATCCTAAATCCTAGAGTTTTTGTCTCCCTGGCACTCAATTTTCCTTAATCACAGGTACAATCAACAATTACCAATGCCGAAAGTAGGGCTAGTTTTGAGGGCTGAAGTAGATGGAGTTTGGTACCTTGAGGCGCACCCTGAGGTGACCAAGTTCTTCAAACAGACTGGAGTGTATACCTATTGTGAAAAACTAGCAGATTTTCATCAACAGGTGTCCGAGACTTTTTCTAGCTTGTATGATGGGAGAACAACAACAATGGGAAAGGAACAGTTTGTGGTTGATGAGGCAGCCATAGCTGAGTTCACAGGTCTTCCCAGAACAGGTGATTGTTGGTTCAAATCAACGGTACCTTCAAACATTGAGTTTAGGTCCTACCTACAACCTCTGCATAAAGATCTTACATGGAAAAAAGAAATACCAATGTCTTATCTAGAACCTAAATGACAATCTCTCTTGAAGGCTATCTTTGTCTATATCACCTGTGAAGGTAGATACAACAGAGTCATGTTCTACCACTTCAAGCTTTTAAATCATTTCACAGGGAGATCTCCCATCAATTTACCATTTTACTTGCACAAAGCCCTCACGAAAATGTCTAAACAGGTCAAGTCCAAGCCCACTAAGGTGGCAAGAAGATTGTCTCATCAAGGACTCATTACTCTTATTGTCAAAGAGTCATTGAAGAAGAGGCAGGTAGATTGGAACTATTTCCTCTTCTGGAATGAATTCTAGACTGATTGGCAACAGCAGGAGAAGGGTAAAAAGGCTGCCACTAAGAAGACTATTACTCCTAAAAGCAGTCATAAAAAACGGAAGGGTATCTCACCACCAAGAGATCCGATAGAATCATCCTCTGTTAAAAAGAAAAGAATCAAAAGAAAGTTACAGTTTGAGGGTGAGCAGTCCAAGGACCCTGCTACAAGAAGTAACCCTTTAAGCCTACCCTATAGTGATTCAGAGCCAGAACAAGAGTTAGTAGAGACACAGGGTAATGTACAGGCTGGACAAGTTGTAGATGATTGTTCCAATTTACCTTCACCAACTCCTCCAGAGGCACACAGTCCACCAGTGGCAAAAGCCTCTTCAAGTAAGCCTAAAGCATCTAGGGCACGAAAAATCAATAAACTCCTGCAACAAGTCTACGAAATGGAAGTCTTGGAAAGATTTATTAAAAAATCTAATACAGACTTGACTGAAAGAA
>JASDQU010505364.1:40649-55147 GCA_032191745.1 Picea mariana | reverse complement strand
ATATTAAAGTTGCAACATAATTAAATGTCAAATGGAGTTATAAAACCTCATTGTTTGTGTGACAAGGGACTCCTCTACACAACTATTTGATTGCTTTTTTTTCCAGCAGAAAATTTCTCAATATATTAAAATATATAGTGTTTTCATGTACTTGTACATAGACTAGATAACCGACCAAATACTCCAGGCCACATTGAAAGGTGTTCCTTTTAAAAAGAAAGTTACATTCATCTCTACAAGAGCAAGAGAACCAAGTCCATACTAAAGAGCTTCCACGTCCAAACATGATAGCATCTTTATGAGTACAAAGCATAGATTTACCGCAATAGATTACTAAGATAATACACAATCTTCAAAAAAACAAAAAACTGTCTCCAAAAAAAGAAGAGCCAAGTTCATTAATAGAGATGGAGATAGTATGAAGGACCCTCATGTACTTCAATCCATTTGTTGTATGTAACCATCCCTTCCGAAGCTTGTAGCACTTTTTTGGAGAGAGCATCTGCTTCCACATTCTGATCTCTTAGTAAATGTTCAAATCTGATGGTACTGAAAGATTTGATTAAATCCTTGATCCTATCCTTCTAGCCCAATAGAGCGGTAGCATTTAATTTTCCCCTACAATTCAACCACTCAAGTACAAATTTTGAATCACCAAAAACTTGTAGTTGATCTAGTCCCAGACGAATAGCCAAAGTTAAAGTCACCCAAGCACCTAAAATTTTGGCCCTTGAATTTGTACCAGGGCCGCAATTAAAATTCCACTTGTAGCTAGTCCTCATTGATTTTTATAACACCTCCTGCCCCACTCAGGTTCCCAATTTCTTGGGCTAAACCATCAAACCACCCCACATTGGGAAGAGTAAAGACAAGAGTCTTTAAGATCCTAGGACCCTTCCCTTTCCAAGACCCCACCTCTTCAGAGGTTTTTAGTAATCCTGAAGTTTTATGAACCTGTCAGGCTGCGATATTAAAGATTTTAAATGACCTGAAACAATGAATTGTCAAACCAGGGTAAGTAAACTTCGAGCTGCTACACTGTATGTGCGGGTAAGATTCTAATCTCTATCTAAAAACTATCTTTAGAAGAAAACACAAACTCACTCTGATAAACTGAATCCTAATGACTATCCTGAAACTTATCATTTCATATTTAATTCATCAACAGCAAACAGTCCTATGCTTAAGTGCTGATGCTTCTATTTCTACTCTAATGCAATCTCATAAGACTATCTACCACTACCTTTAATCATCTATCATCACCATTTCTATCTAAACCATGACAGAAAGAGTATTTCCTAAAATGCATTTAATCTAAACATCAAAAATAAATCTAAGTCTGTCTACAGGAAAACAACGAAATACCCTACTCACCCTACTGGTACCGGAAGCTTCCTCTAAGTTAATTGCAACCTAACTATCTAACAAAACAGAGTAGCCTAACTATCTAACAAAGCAAAGTACATTCAAACTCTAAGTTATGGTCAGATTGAAAACTGGAATCGAAATGGACCTAGCTCATGCTCTAAACTCTACAGGAATCAACCATGCTTCAATACTCATCAACGTAGCAGATATTTAATAAGCTGGAAAGGATACAGTTGAAGAATAATCAATCAATAATCTGAACAGTTGATTCCAGAACTCAATAGACTAACATGCATGCAATTACTACGATACTGAAACGAACTAAATTTAATGCAGAAAACAACAGCGACTTGAACCTGTTTGGCGGGCCCAACCAAAAGGTACAAACGCCGAAAGGAAGAACCAGAACTAACTATATCATTCTACGCAACCACTGTGTATACTTCTTACTCCATTTACTCAAAGAAAATAGCTCAAATCGTATGACAGTGAAATAGCATAACGCAACAACAAATTGTATTCAGAAATGTGTGTCGTAGCATAACATACTCTAAACGTTCTTAGGAGTGATCTTATGTTTATATATAGATCCTCCTCCATAACAGTCTAAAGCAAAAATACATAAATTCCAACGGATCCCCGATCCGAAAATAGCTTGAAATCAAGTTTAGAAACGGTCTTCACATCTTCGTGACACGTAGTGTCACGAAGTGTGAACAATGAAATATTAACAACTCAGTTCTATCATTGTGCCTTMAATCATCATATGAKCGATGACTCCATTTKTCATGTAAATCTYGYTGTCTCCCACTCTGGCCATAACGYRCGGATCTTGAGCAGCTTCGTTGGTATCTCCACGGGGTACGAGCTGGTACCTGGTACTGGCAAATCCTGTTTAAAATAGAAATAGTACCTAACTCAAGCCATATTAGTTTCAATGTTAATTTAAAGCATCAAAATACATAAAAATAACTTGAAACGTAAAAATACCTTGAGTGACCCCACTGAGTGGTAAAGAGATGTCAACTATGTCAAAACAAGGCCAGAAGGGGTGGTACTGGATATGGAAATGGAGGTCTTTGTGATATACTATAGGCAAAAACATGATCAAAACTGGAGACCAACAGAACCACTGACTGAAAGGAAGGATTACAATTTTCAAAGACTTTTTTCTTTCTTTCCGGCCAAATGCACCAGCAGGCCAAGGAGGACAGGGTTCTATAAATCCATCTTTTTCTTTCCAGGTAGCATAATAATCTGATAAAGTGTCACCTTCCCAAGATGTGCTTGTATGGAGAGCAGAGTATAACTTATGCCACACTTGTAGAGTAAAAGAGCACTTGACAAAAAGGTGCAAGAGAGACGCTGAAGCCCTAGAGCACAACGGGCAAAGGCTTGGTCCTTCCCAGCCTTTTTTGATAAGATTATCCAAAGTAAGGATTTTGTCCTCCACTGTGAGCCATGTGAAAAGTCTTATCTTTAAATCAATATCCCAAGACCATAACTACCTCCTCCAACCAACTAATTGTTGCTGCCATATTTTTTTGTAAAGCAATATAAACATTTTTTACAAAAAGTAATCCTGATTTGTCTCCACTAGTCCAGATTAGAATGTATTCTCGTTGCTGGAGTTGAACCCCCGATCCAACTAAAACCTTACAAAAGGAGCTCCATTCATTAACTAGAGCACCCGAAAGGCCCAAATCCACACTACTTTTCCAGTGAGCAGTGAAACACCCTTGCAAATTATGTGCCCTGGCTTGATAGAGATACTTGATATTCTTATTTTTCAGAGCCAATAAGAGATCCTATGTAAGCAAAGAAGGGTTTTCGATACCCAGATTCTTGTCTTGGCTAATTAAAACAGAGTGCCCATTTCCAAGATACCAACTTAACCAATGAGTGATAAGAGGAAGAGACTTTAAAATGTTTTTCTAGGTCTGTGAGGCCATAGGTTGAGCTATCAAAGTCGATCTGAACCAGGTTGAGATAGAAAATTAGGGTTGGTATTTATCCTTAATCACCATGTGCTAGATCCCTTCCTTTTTCAAAACACACCACAAAGAGTTTGCAGCCAACGCTCAATTAAAATGGAAAATATTTATAAGCCCCCATCCACCGAAATATTTCGGTTTTGCGATCACCTCCCAGCTGCAAAGATGGAAGTGATGAGCTGAGCCACCTCCCGACCAAAGGAAATCATAGATCATTTGACGAATTTTATTAAGCATTGAGTTAGGGACCGTTGCAAGAGCCATCCAGTATACCGATTGTGATTCCAACACCGTTTTTACCAGAATATAACGGCCGCCAAGGGATAACCACCTATTACACCAATGACCAATTATGTATTCTGGCTTTGAAAGGAGCCATCTCCAGTCATCAAACTTTAATTTTTCTGCTTTTAAGAAGTATCCCAAATATCTAAAGCTCTCTACTAAATCAGTAAAATTATAGGAAAAGGCTTCTTTAAACTTATCCAGTAACTCCCCTTGAATACCCGAATGATGAAAAGTAGATTTGCACATATTTACTTTCAAGCTCGAGGCAGCGCAAAACAACTTCAGAAGAGTGTTTATCTTCCACCACTCCTCGAGGGAGGCCTTTGACATGATTAAAATGTCGTCCACAAAAAACAGATGGAGAACTTTAACAATCCTGGAAACCTTCACCCTCGACAAACTTCCCTCATTCTGGGTTTTTTTCAGCAACATGCTAAAACTTTCCATAACAAAAATGAACAATAAAGGTGACAAAGACCATCCTTGTCTTAGACCACAATCACTACGAAAGAAAGAAGAGGCCTCCCCAATTATAAGAATAATAAAGGAAGAATTATCAACACAACTCATGATCCAATTTATAAAGAACAAGTTGAACCTCATTTGAATCATAATCAATCTTAAAACTGACAACTATTTGATTACTTTATTTATATATATATATATATATATAAAAAAAACCTTTAAGAAAAACCTAAATATTGATAAAAATATGTGAATGAATGGATTTAAGAGAAGTCCATATAAAAAATGTGCAATCGAGGGAAAACCAAAAAATACGAAATCCAAATAACACTTACTACTAATTAGGTCAAAGACTAACCTTTACGAGATGCAAAAGACACAACCACATTAAGTAAAAAAATTAAAAACAAAATAAAAAAAATGTAAACTAAAGGTTTAACTCCTCAATCTTTTCTACTAAAGCAAATAATAAATTCAAACAATGGAGTGATGGAGGTTTTTAATAAAGTAGAGTTGTTAGTTTCTTTTCATGTTTTTTAATTGGAAAATTTTTCATTATATAAATATATAATTGTGCTCTGAACACAAGGTTATATACGCAATAAGTGTTTATAACTTTTCCTTTTGTAATTTTTCAATTAATAAAATGAGAGAGTTATAGGAGGTGGAAGCTACAGAGAGAAAATCAAGCATGTAAAGATTGATTGTAGGCTGTATGAGTATGCCATCACTAGAAAAGATACAAAGAAGATATGCTGCCTATGATTAGTGATGAATCCAGCTTTCATGTCTTCAAAGTTTACTGAGGAAATTGGATTAATCAATAAACTGGTCTTAGTTCTTTTTCACGATATCAAACCACAATGCATGGTTATAATAAAAAATTTAGCGTTTTGTTTTTTGAGAAAGAAAAACAACTTACAATATTTTGAGTTATTACTTTAGCTTGTGTCACATTTTTGACATCTACATTATTGAGTGTAAATAAAATGTAATTATTTAAAATAATTTGATAGTGGTTCATAAAGAGTAAATTTTCATTAGTCAAATATTTTTAGATTTTAAGTTTTAACCTATTTCCTTATATTCCAAGAAAATTTTCATACTTTTATAAAAATATGTTATAATGAATTATCTTATAATATTTGGATATTTGTGAAAGATAATTTATGAGAAAAGAAACATGAGTGACTCCACCATGTTATATGAGACATGTAGGGCATTGTTTAACTATTTTACGTTTTTTTTTTTTCCTTTTTACTAGAATCCATTCATAAAAATCTACTCAAAATCACAATTTTTTATTGTTTAAATTGCATTTTTGAATGCAGAAATAGATTCAGTTTATTGAAAAATTCTTAAGACACTAAAATTATATATAATTAATCACTCAAATCTACCAATCCAATGATTTTTCTAAATATAAGATAAAATTATATATATATATATATATATAAATTAAACTAACCCAATAATAAAGTATGGATAAAGTTATTCTTTGAATTGATATTAGGTTAGGATGGTTTTGACATTGGAATTTTCTATTACCGACTTGTGTTGATTAGCCGACACATGGATGTATTGTCATAAATATATTATCATGATTTTTTATTAAATGGGAATTAATATATTCTCGTGTCTTTTTATTAAATGAATTATATTTTAAGAAGTTAGGGAATATATTGTTTCTTATGTGGCGACTTTGAAAAATTTAATTATCAAAGCACATTATTATTTCATCTTTTATTAAATGGAGTATTTTTAAAGAAGTTAGGGGTCACGATGGCATGTTTTTGATGGTGTTACTCTCTTCAATGGAAGTTGTTGTTTTGCGGGTGGCATTTTTAGGACTCATGATATGAGGATAACAAAATGGTACTTAAACTGTGGAGTGGGGACCAACACAAAGGCTGAGCTAATGGGGTTGTGGGCGACACTCATATTGGCTACGCATTGGGCGATTGATAAAATACATATTTTGGGGGATTCGAAGGTGATAATCGACTGGATAAATTAAAAAAGTCAGCTCAATGCAGTTAACATAGAAGGCTGGAAGATTAAAACATTGGAACTTGCAAGAAATATGAAAAACTCCAGTTATAAGCATATTTACAGGAAGCACAATAAAGAGGCAGATTTACTGTTTAAAAGGGAACTTCAGGAACTAAAAGGGCAACTGTCCGTATTTCACTGGGAAAATGGGGAAGAGAGCCCACATTCTCACCTAAATATCTTTGAAGCATGAACTCTTAGATCAGTGAGTGATCGAGTTACTTTGAAGAGAAGTGGGGTGAAATATGAAGTTTTTTGAATCTATTTGTTGTGTGCGTTACCTCATTTTAGTATGAAGGAGTAAGCCTTGACGTTAATAGTATTATTTCTTCTCTGTATTTGATGTAGTCAATTCTCTATTGGCTGGTCCCTCTCATCTGTATCGATAGAAAAGATACTACTTTGTAAAAGAAATTATACTTTATAGAATAATTTTTCTACTGAAAAAAATGAAGTATTTTTAAAAAAGTTAGGGAATATATTGTTTCTTGTTTGGCGACTTGACTTATGAATTTTTTTATTATTAAAGTACATTTTTATATCATCTTTATGATATTTTATGTTCAAAGTAGTGGTAGTCGTTCTATTTGATATCTGTAGATTGTTTTTAATATTTTTTTTTAGTTTTTAAAATGTATTAGTCTATATTTTTTTTATGTTCAAAGTAGTGATTCTATTTGATATTTGTAAATTGTTTTTAATATATATTTTTATTATCAAAGTACATTATTATTTCATATATTTTATGTTCAAAGTAGTGGTAGTGGTTCTATTTGATATTTGTAGATTGTTTTTAATATATATATTTTAATTTTTAAAATGTATTAGTGTATATATTTTTTTATGTTCAAAGTAGTGATTCTATTTGATATTTGTAAATTGTTTTTAATATATATTTTTTAATTTTTAAAATGTATTAGTGTATATTTTAAAGGATAAATATATATTTCTAGTTGAGAAATTTAATTTAAGCATCATGAGTAACTACCAAAATTGTGTATATAATATGAACAATTATAATCAAATGAAATGTTAGAGAATTACAATGAAAATGAAAATTGTTTTAAAAATTGAGTGAGAACCACACTTCTATGAGGCACACTTAGCTCCTAAATTAAAAGTAGGCTAGAGTTAAATTAGTGAAATTTGTGTAGAATTTTGCAGTATGAATTCATATAACATTGATTTATATTTCATATTATTTCCCCTTGGATGGGGTGCCACCTGGACCATGCATGCCACATGGTGTGTTGGAAGTCAAGGTAGTTAAAGCCCCTCATTGTTGGCACCCTTCCCAATTCATTTGATATGCCATGCATTAACACAGAGCAGAGAGGAGAGTGTTGGGACAACCTAGCAGCTCTAATGGCAATTCACATCCAACTTACGGGAATTGGTACGATGGCCTCCACCCATTGCGATTCAACATTCATAGCCTCTATCACCATCACCTCATTAGTTATTACGTAGGTTTCTACCGTTGGTTTTACCTCTGTCTTTCCTCGTTGGTTTTACCTCTATCTTCCGCCCTCAGTTTATCATTCTCCCTTGGCAAACTTGATTTGGATCTCCCAAGCTTCTGCTCTTTTCCTTCCTTCTTGCTCGAACCTCTTCAGTTCCCCCTTCATGCCTGGTTTTGACATGCTCCGTGAAAGAGGCAAGCCCAAATGCGGGCCGACCTACTATAGCCAAGCAGGTCAACACCATCGCACTGGTCTTATGGCTCTTCAACCATCCCCACGAGAAAATATGTCCTTTTCTGATCAGAATTGGGCCATGGAAACCCAGGTAGCACCTCAATTGCTAATCCCAGAGCCAAATCATGGAAGTTGCATCACGAAGGAGGAAATTCCTCCGCACTAGGTGGAGATTCCTCAACACTTGCAGGTGGCTAGATATGACAGGGCGATGTAGGATGTTGGCGGTGTTGGGATTACACTGGTGGGCACAGAGGAGATGATTACAACAGGTTGTCTGGTAGAAGAGGAGCTTCCTCTGCGAATGCTAGGTCCATAAATTCAATGGAATGAATTCTGGCATGATCAAGAAGATCCCGAGGAGCCAATGCAAGAGGTCCCGGATAGACACGCCTTGCCCCCTATGTGCAGGCTCATGGTAGAGCATCTCGACCTCATATTTGAGATGAGAAGGGACCTCACAGAAAAAAGGTACCATCAGAACCTCCTGAGCAATCACATGGATTTCCTGTTCAATTCGTTTTCAGGCGAGCCTGCAAAGAGTCGTTGCCTGACTTGCAGTCAACCTTATGCCTTCATCGTCAGTCAGGATGGACGCTCGGGTTCGCCTCATGTTTAATTCTCCTACTGTCAATTTTCTGGTGTTGGTTGTTTTTCTTTCCTATTATCAAGAACCTCTAGTGCTAGTGATTTTTTTTTTCTTTTTTGTTATCACAAACCTCTAGTTCAGACCGCATGTTCTAGTTTCCATTTTTATAGCAGAATAGGTGCCAGGTCATTCACAGTTCTCAGACAGTTCTCATGCACAACACCACCAGTTTTGGTTTCCACACCCGTGGCAGAACATGTGGCAAGTCTGGTTGTTATAGTTGTTATCTTCTAACACTTGTTTTTTTGGGGGCATAAGGTAATATACTCCCACTTTTTTATTTACAAAAAAAAATATCTCATATTCTTTAATACTATATAAATTGAAAAGTAAGGTCAAGTAGATTAATACAAATGGAATCTTCGTATACAATGAACAATTCTACATATACTCAAACTTTGAAATACTTATATGTGACTCACTCAATTTAAGTTTAGATCTCATCTGGTTCTTAGTTCATTTTGTTTTTACCATATTCATATTTGCATCATTCATATGTTGTTCATGATACCTACATTTCTCAATTGGTGTGATGTAGGAAAGGGGATCTCATTTGGCCAATGTTTTATTCCAATGTGGTGTCCTAAGTGTATACTCTAACAAGTTGGCACCATGGTCATCACAATTTGCCTCTAATGTTAGAGATAAAGATTTTTTTCTTTTTTTTTTTATGTAAATAATGTCACATATCAACCCCTTTCACAGAGTAGGTAAGGAAGTTCCTCACACAACATTCACGCGGGGCTCTAGAATTGTACGAATTGAATGTATGTATTATGTTGTCATTATAGTATATTGGTATGCAAAACAAATCTATTTATAAAGTTGTAGAATATCATTGTTATTGGAACGACATTCATGTGGTGTTTTTTAAAGTTGGTAAAATTGTAAGAATTGAATGTATGTATTATGTCATCGTCATAGTGTATGTCATTGCGTGGAGAGGTGCTCTTTGTGCAGAGAGGTGCTCTACAACCCAGTATGGGAGAGATGTCCATGTAACATAACACATTAAAATAATAATAAAACATTAAAATAGTATATATATACTATTTTAATGTTATATTATTATACTTTTGTGAGGTTTTGAACGAGAATAATACTTCTCTACGGTTTTGAAATTATATCTCTGCGATTTTGAACGAGAATAATACTTCTCTGTTTTTTTGAAGGAGATATTTTATTTCAAACATTATATATCTATGGTTTTGAATGAGAATAATACTTCTCTTTGGTTTTTACCTTTTTTACCCAGAATAATCTCTGCAATTTCTCTTGGTTTCTCTGGAACTTCTTTGTGGTCTCTTAGTTTCTCCGGAACCTCTCTGCGGTTTTCAGAAATTATTTTTGGCTTCTTCAACCGGTTGAGAAATTGGACATGTGAAATGAGGTGAGTCACTTTTTACTTTGATTCAATTTTAATTTAAAATATATTTATTATCTATTAACGTAAAGAGATTGTTATGTTCTTGACTTGGATAGTCTAGGAAATGTTGCTAATGTGTGTGTAGGATTAATCATTTACAACATATAAATGATCATACAAATAACAAATGCAACAAAGGACTGCAAAGTTTATATAATGATATCTCTGCGGAGTACAAAGGCCGAATGCGGCTAAACAAAATGAATCACTCGACTATATCAAAAGACAAAAGGATCTTAGCCGGAATATAATAAGCAAACTAAATGATAATACCCGATAATAGATGAACACTGCAAGATCAATGGATGAGCTGGAACTATGGCAGCTCGTACGGTAACTGCTGGAAGTATGGAAAGTTCGCCCTGGCAACTATACCTCTCGGAAATGGCCTGGAAACTGTCCCAAATGGTGCGCCCTGCTCTAGCTCACAAGCCTGGTAACTGACCGGCCCCTCTGCTAGTGGGTCTAGACCTCGGATGGATCCCCCTAGGGGAATGCACCCCTCTCTCACTGGAAAAATGTGTCCTAGTGATTCCACCGTCGAAATCGACCGAGATGTATATCAAAATGATCGCCTTGGTCTACTGGGAAATGGGTCAGAAGAGTTTCATTGAATCTGATCTGATTCTTGCTCAGGAACCTCGAATGCGTTCGCCAAAAGTGTCGCACTTCCAAGTCTAGAAAATGTGCCCCAGATGATTCCTCCATCAGAATCTAAAGAGGAACTAGGAAAAATATGTTCATGTGCCTTGCCTTCCTCTCAACTAGGTCGGAGGGGAATCTCTGAACTCTCCCTAGATTGGACAAATCGATTCCCTGAACCTCCTCAGGAGTTGCGCCCTCACCCTGGATAAGTGCGCCCTTGTTGTTGGACCCTATGTAACTGTTGCTAAAGAATGATGGAAGACCTGTGTGATCTTCCCAGTGACTAGGGTGTGTCTCTAAACACCAAAATCATCCAACTAGTGTCTTCCTCCTGGAATCCACTGAACTATCTCTCTTGAGGCGCGCCTCTCTCCTCAATGACAAGTCATAATCTGCATAATGATGAATTAGGTCACTGACTCTTCTCTTATAGCTTTCCAAAACCCTAATTCATTGTTGAAACCCTAATTCACCGTTGACTTCTAATTTTAGCTCAGATGTTCTATTTTTAGCTCATAATGACGTAAAAGCACTTTTAACCATTTTTAGCTCAATGTCACTTTCTGAACATAACACCTTTGACTGGAGTGATCTCTAGTAACCATATTTACCCCTTTTCTGGCCCTCACTATAGTCTAACAGGGCAGTTTAGACCATTAAGCCTCCTCTCTAGAGCTCCTATTTGGAATGGGACATTACAGTCATCCCTTCTTGAAATTGCTTGTCCTCAAGCAATACCAATCCAGGGTGCTGCAACACCTGCTCGCTCTCCCAAGTAGCGTCCTCTAGTAGAAGCCCTCTCCATCTGATCAAACACTCTCTAATGACTCTGCTCCTCAATTTCCTCTCCCAAAACTCCAAAAACTCCTCCGGAACCAACTCCAATTGTCCCTCCTCATCCAATGGGGGAAGATCCTCTGATGTGCTAATGAATTGTCCCACTACCTTTTTGAGGCAAGATACGTGGAACACGTTATGAATCTTTCTCCCCTTTGGAAGCTCAAACTCATAAGCAACCATGCCTACTTGACGCATGATCTTGTAAGGGCCATAAAATCTGGGCTTAATCTTCTCGACCCCACTCTTCTTCAGAGATGACTGTCTGTAAGGTTGGAGTCTCAAGAAAACCAAATCCACAACCTCAAAGTTGCACTCTATCCTGTGCCTGTCTACACTCATCTTCTGTCGGTTCTGTGCCATCTCTAAGTTCTCTTTCAACAACTTTAGAATCTCCTGACTCTCTATGATCCAATCCTTGGCCTTGGGAGCTCTGCTCTCCTTAAAAACCAAGTCTACCAAAGTGGGAGAATCATATCCGTACAATTCTTGGAAGGGTGTCATACCAATGGACATGTGGAAAGTGGTGTTGTAGCAATGCTCTCCTAGATGTAGCCACTTTACCCACATTCTCTGTTGTCCACCTACATAGTTCCTCAAATATCCTTCAACCTACTTGCTGACAATATCGGTCTGTTCATCTATCTGAGGGTGATAGTTGGTGTTGGGTGTCAGCTATGTCCCCACCAACCGAAACAACTCTCTCCAGAATGTCCCCATGAACCGACTATCCCTGTCACTGACGATGTTCCTCGGAAACCCATGAAGTCTGAAGACCACCCTAAAGAATAGCTCGGCTACATGAACTGAATTGTACTATGTCGGTATGGCATAGAAGTGAGAAACATTGGTCAATATGTCGACCACTGCATAGATACAGTCCTTACCCTGGACCTTGGGTAGACCTGTGATGAAGTCCATCGATATACTCTCCCATTTATGCTCTAGAATGGGGAGTAGCTGAAGTAGCCCTACTGGAAGAGCATGATCTAACTTGTTCTGCTGGCAAGTCACACACTCACTGACGTGTCTCATAACGTCCTATTTGAGGCCCTTCCATGAGAACCTCTCCCTAATCTGTCTGTAGGTTTTGAAAAACCCTTGATGGCCTGCTAGTGGTGAATCATGAACTGTTGTGAGGATCTTCTTCTTGAGCCCCGAATCTGGCACCAAGTAGACTCTATCCTTGTAGAATATGACATCGTCAATGACACTATACATGTCATCCTGTATCTGTCCATCCATTACCTCACAAGCGAACTTGTTCTTGGAATATTCCACTAACAAGTGGGATTTCCAATCTACTGAAATCTCCATCAAAGAACAGGCCACAGGTCTCCTCGATAGTGCATCAGACACAATGTTCTTCTTCCCCTTGACATAATCTATGTCGAAGTCAAATGCATGTACCTTCGTCACCCATTTCTGTTGGCGCTCACTGAGGTCCTTCTGCTCAAGGGAATACTTCAAGCTGTTGTGATCTATCTTGACCATGAATTTGTTACCCACCAAATATTGTCTGAATTTGGTCAAGGCATGCATGATTGACAACATCTCCTTGTCATAAATGGAGTACAACCTCTCGGGCTGACTGAGCTTCCTACTCTCAAATACAATGGGGCGTCCTCCCTGCATCAAAACTGCCCCGATACCCTTGTCGGATGCGTCACACTCTAGTACAAATGGCAAGGTGAAGTCTCGTAATGCCAACACTGGACAAGTGCTCATGACTTCCTTCATGTGATCAAAGGATTTCCATGATTCCTTGGTCCAGATGAAATCCCCAAGCTTGGTAAGATCCGTCAGCAGTGCTCCAAGCTGAGAAAAACCCCGGACGAACCGCCTGTAATAGCTGCACAACTCGAAGAAACTCCGCCAGTCCAGAATGGACCTGATCTTTTCTTGGTGCACCTATACCCCCTGTGCACTGATGATATGGCCTAAGTAAAGCAACTCTGTCATACCAAACTCACACTTGGACTCTTTGGTATATAATGATTGTGCCTTCATGATGCTCAATACCTCATCCAAGTGCCTCATATGCTCATGTCATGTCTTGTTGTAGACCAAGATGTCGTCGAAGAAAACCAAGACTAATTTCCTCAATTGATTCTTGAATATGTGGTTCATGCAAGACTGGAACATAGCGGGTGCATTGGTTAGCCCAAATGGCATAACCAAGAACTCGAAATGTCCAAAGTGACATTGAAATGTCATCTTCTCTATGTCCTGTTCTTGGATGCTGATCTGGTGATACCCAAAGCATAGATCAATCTTTGAGAAGAAAATTGCCCCATGTAGTTCATTCATCAACTCGTCAATGTGTGGGATAGGATTTCGGTTCTTGATGGTTTTCTTGTTCAAGGCTTGGTAATCAATGCACATCCTTATGGTGCCATCCTTCTTCAGAACTAAGACAACTGAAGAAGCGAATGGGCTGCTACTCGGTCTGATGTGTCCCATTGCTAGCAATTCCTTGATTGCCTTCTCTATCTCATCCTTGAACCTCTTAGGATGACGATTGGGGGGGTGATTATCATTTTGGCCCCCTCTTCCAACTCAATGGTGTGATCAAACCCCCTATCAGGTGGTCTCCTTGGTGGAATCGACTCAACAACCTGTTGATGTTGTCCCAACAAATTCTTAATCTCTGTATGATACTGTTGTCGACCCTCTAAGTCCTTCAGTGTAGTGATCAAACACTTGGTGGCATATGCTACCTCCTCATGTATGAATATCCTCTCCATCCTCTTGGTTGAAACTATCACAGGTGCTCATGTCGACATACCTCTTAGAACAACCTTCTTCCCATCATGGCCTCTGAATCCCATCTCCAAGGTTTGGTAATTGGTGGTGTTTTTTCCCAAGTTAATCATCCATTGGACTCCCAACACCACATCTGTGTCAGATAGGTCAACCACATAAAATGTGTCTCTCACTGTGTAGTTTCCTAACTTTACCTCCAAGTCTGGGACTCTGTCTAGACACTCCAATGTGTGGCCATTTGCTATTGTAACATCAAACCCCTCAAACTCCTCTGTCTGAAGTGCCCATCTCGATACTAGTGAAGCGTCAAT
>JASDQU010505364.1:0-10409 GCA_032191745.1 Picea mariana | reverse complement strand
GCACAATCATTATATACCAAAAAGTCCAAGTGTGATTTTGGTATGACAGAGTTGCTTTACTTAGGCCATATCATCAGTGCACAGGGGGTATAGGTGCACCAAGAAAAGATCAGGTCCATTCTGGACTGGCAGAGTTTCTTCGAGTTGTGCAGCTATTACAGGCGGTTCGTCCGGGGTTTTTCTCATCTTGGAGAACTGCTGACGGATCTTACCAAGCTTGGGGATTTCATCTGGACCAAGGAATCATGGAAATCCTTTGATCACATGAAGGAATTCATGAGCACTTGTCCAGTGTTGGCATTACGATACTTCACCTTGCCATTTGTACTAGAGTGTGACGCATCCGACAAGGGTATCGGGGTAGTTTTGATGCAGGGAGGACGCCCCATTGTATTTGAGAGTAGGAAGCTCAGTCAACCCGAGAGGTTGTACTCCATTTATGACAAGGAGATGTTGTCAATCATGCATGCCTTGACCAAATTCAGACAATATTTGGTGGGCAACAAATTCATGGTCAAGACAGATCACAACAGCTTGAAGTATTTCCTTGAGCAGAAGGACCTCAGTGAGCGCCAACAAAAATGGGTGACGAAGGTACATGCATTTGACTTTGACATAGATTATGTCAAGGGGAAGAAGAACATTGTGTCTGATGCACTATCGAGGAGACCTGTGGCCTGTTCTTTGATGGAGATTTCAGCAGATTGGAAATATCACTTGTTAGTAGAATATTCCAAGAACAAGTTCGCTTATGAGGTAATGGATGGACAGATACAGGATGACATGTATAGGGTCATTGACGATGTCATATTCTACAAGGATAGAGTCTACTTGGTGCCAGATTCGGGGCTCAAGAAGAAGATCCTCACAACAGTTCATGATTCACCACTAGCAGGCCATCAAGGGTTTTTCAAAACCTACAGACAGATTAGGGAGAGGTTCTCATGGAAGGGCCTCAAAGAGGACGTTATGAGACACGTCAGTGAGTGTGTGACTTGCCAGCAGAACAAGTTAGATCATGCTCTTCCAGTCGGGCTACTTCAGCCACTCCCCATTCCAGAGTAGAAATGGGAGAGTATATCGATGGACTTCATCACAGGTCTACCCAAGGTCCAGGGTAAGGACTGTATCTATGCAGTGGTCGACATATTGACCAATGTTTCTCACTTCTATGCCATACCGACATAGTACAATGCAGTTCATGTAGCCGAGCTATTCTTTAGGGCAGTCTTCAGACTTCATGGGTTGCCGAGGAACATCGTCAGTGACAGGGATAGTCGGTTCATGGGGACATTCTGGAGAGAGTTGTTTCGGTTGGTGGGGACATAGCTGACACCAAACACCAGCTATCACCCTCAGACAGATGAACAAACCGATATTATCAACAAGTAGGTTGAAGGATATTTGAGGAACTATGTAGGTGGACAACAGAGAATGTGGGTAAAGTGGCTACATCTAGGAGAGCATTGCTACAACACCACTTTCCACATGTCCATTGGTATGACACCCTTCCAAGCATTGTACAGATATGATTCTCCCACTTTGGTAGACTTGGTTTTCAGGGAGAGCAGAGCTCCCAAGGCCAAGGATTGGATCATAGAGAGTTAGGAGATTCTAAAGTTGTTGAAAGAGAACCTAGAGATGGCACATAATCGACAAAAGATGAGTGCAGACAGGGATAGGATAGAGTGCAACTTTGGGGTTGTGGATTTGTTTTCTTGAGACTCCAACCTTACAGACAGTCATCTCTGAAGAAGAGTGGGGTCGAGAAGCTTAAGCCCAGATTTTATGGCCCTTACAAGATCATGCGTTGAGTAGGCATGGTTGCTTATGAGTTTGAGCTTCCAAAGGGGAACAAGATTCATAACGTGTTCCACGTATCTTGCCTCGAAAAGGTAGTGGGACAATTCATTAGCACATTAGAGGATCTTCCCCCATTGGCTGAGGAGGGATAGTTGGAGTTGGTTCCGGAGGAGGTTTTGGAGTTTTGGGAGAGGAAATTGAGGAGCAGGGTCATTAGAGAATGTTTGATCAGATGGAGAGGGCTTCTAGTAGAGAACGCTACTTGGGAGAGCGAGCAGGTGTTGCAGCACCCTGGATTGGTATTGCTTGAGGACAAGCAATTTCAGGAAGGGAGGACTGTAATGTCCCTTTCCAAATAGGAGCTCTAGAGAGGAGGCTTAATGGTCTAAACTGCCCTGTTAGACTATAGTGAGGGCCAGAAAAGGGGTAAACAGGGTTACTAGAGGTCACTCCAGTCAAAGGTGTTATGTTCAGAAAGTGACATTGAACTAAAAATGGTTAAAAGCGCTTTTACGTCATTATGAGCTAAAAATAGAACATATGAGCTAAAATTAGAAGTCAACAGTGAATTAGGGTTTCAACAATGAATTAGGGTTTTGGAAAGCTATAAGAGAAGAGTCAGTGACCTAATTCATCATTATGCAGATTATGACTTGTCGTTGAGGAGAGAGGCGCATCTCAAGAGAGATAGTTCAGTGGATTCTAGAAGGAAGACACTAGTTGGATGATTTTGGTGTTTAGAGACACACCCTAGTCACTGGGAAGATCACACAGGTCTTCCATCATTCTTCAGCAACAGTTACATAGGGTCCAACAACAAGGGCGCACTTATCCAGGGTGAGGGCGCAACTCCTGAGGAGGTTCAGGGAATCGATTTGTCCCATCTAGGGAGAGTTCATATATTCCCCTCCGACCTAGTTGAGAGGAAGGCAAGGCACATGAACATCTTTTTCCTAGTTCCTCTTTAGATTCTGATGGAGGAATCATCTGGGGCACATTTTCCAGACTTGGAAGTGCGACACTTTTGGTGAACGCATTCAAGGTTCCTAAGCGAGAATCAGATCAGATTCAATGAAACTCTTCTGACCCATTTCCCAGTAGACCAAGGCAATCATTTTGATATACATCTCGGTCGATTTCGATAGTGGAATCACTAGGACACATTTTTTCAGTGAGAGAGGGGTGCATTCCCCTAGGGGGATCCATCCGAGGTCCAGACCCACTAGCAGAGGGTCCAGTCAGTTACCAGGCTTGTGAGCTAGAGAAGGGCGCACCATTTGGGACAGTTTCTAGGCCATTTCTGAGAGGTATAGTTTCCAGGGCGAACTTTCCATACTTCCAGCAGTTACCGTACGAGCTACCATAGTTCCAGCTCATCCATTGATCTCGCAGTGTTCATCTATTATCGGGTATTATCATTTAGTTTTCTTATTATATTCCGGCTAAGATCCTTTTGTCTTTTGATATAGTCGAGTGATTCATTTTATTTAGCCGCATTCGGACTTTGTACTCCGCAGAGATATCATTATATAAACTTTGCAGTCCTTTGTTGCATTTGTTATTTGTATGATCATTTATATGTTGTAAATGATTAATCCTACACACACATTAGCAACATTTCCTAGACTATCCAAGTCAGGAACATAACAATCTCTTTAAGTTAATAGATAATAAATATATTTTAAATTAAAATTGAATCAAAGTAAAAAGTGACTCACCTCATTTCACATGTCCAATTGCTCAACCGGTTGAAGAAGCCAAAAATAATTTCTGAAAATCGCAGAGAGGTTCCGGAGAAACTAAGAGACCACAAAGAAGTTCTGGAGAAACCAAGAGAAATTGCAGAGATTATTTTGGGTAAAAAAGGTAAAAACCAAAGAGAAGTATTATTCTCATTCAAAACCGCAGATATATAATGTTTGAAATAAAATATCTCCTTCAAAAAAACAGAGAAGTATTATTCCCGTTCAAAACCGCAGAGATATAATTTCAAAACCGTAGAGAAGTATTATTCTCGTTCAAAACCTCACAAAAGTATAATAATATAACATTAAAATAGTATATATATACTATTTTAATGTTTTATTATTATTTTAATGTGTTATGTTACATGGACATCTCTCCCACACTGGGTTGTAGTGCACCTCTCCGCACAAAGAGCACCTCTCCACGCAATGACATACACTATGACGATGACATAATACATACATTCAATTCTTACAATTTTACCAACTTTAAAAAACACCACATGAATGTTGTTCCAATAACAATGATATTCTACAACTTTATAAATAGATTTGTTTTGCATACCAATATACTATAATGACAACATAATACATACATTCAATTCGTACAATTCTAGATCCCCACGTGAATGTTGTGTGAGGAACTTCCTTACCTACTCTGTGAAAGGGGTTGATATGTGACATTATTTACATAAAAAAAAAAGAAAAAAATCTTTATCTCTAACATTAGAGGCAAATTGTGATGACCATGGTGCCAACTTGTTAGAGTACACACTTAGGACACCACATTGGAATAAAACATTGGCCAAATGAGATCCCCTTTCCTACATCACACCAATTGAGAAATTTAGGTATCATGAACAACATATGAATGATGCAAATATGAATATGGTAAAAACAAAATGAACTAAGAACGAGATGAGATCTAAACTTAAATTGAGTGAGTCACATAGAAGTATTTCAAAGTTGGAGTATATGTAGAATTGTTCATTGTATACGAAGATTCCATTTGTATTAATCTACTTGACCTTACTTTTCAATTTATATAGTATTAAAGAATATGAGATATTTTTTTTTGTAAATAAAAAAGTGGGAGTATATTACCTTATGCCCTAAAAAAAACAAGTGTTAGAAGATAACAACTATAACAACTAGACTTGCCACATGTTCTGCCACGGGTGTGGAAACCAGAACTGGTGGTGTTGTGCATGAGAACTGTCTGAGAAATGTGAATGACCTGGCACCTATTCTGCTATAAAAATGGAAACCAGAACATGCGGTCTGAACTAGAGGTTTTTTATAACAAAAAAGAAAAAAAAATCACTAGCACTAGAGGTTCTTGATAATAGGAAAGAAAAACAACCAACACCAGAAAATTGACAGTAGGAGAATTAAACATGAGGCGAACCCGAGCGTCCATCCTGACTGACGATGAAGGCATAAGGTTGACTGCATGTCAGGCAATGACTCTTTGCAGGCTCGCCTGAAAATGAATTGAACAGGAAATCCATGCGATTGCTCAGGAGGTTTTGATGGTACCTTTGTTCTGTGAGGTCCCTTCTCATCTCAAATATGAGGTCGAGATGCTCTACCATGAGCCTGCACATAGGGGGCAAGGCGTGTCTATCCGGGACCTCTTGCATTGGCTCCTCGGGATCTTCTTGATCATGCCAAAATTCACTCGATTGAATTTATGGACCTAGCATTTGCAGAGGAAGCTCCTCTTCTACCAGACAACCTGTTGTAATCATCTCCTCTGTGCCCACCAGTGTAATCCCAACACCGCCAACATCCTACGTTGCCCTGTCATATCTAGCCACCTGCAAGTGTTGAGGAATCTCCACCTAGTGCGGAGGAATTTCTTCCTTCGTGATGCAACTTCCATGATTTGGCTCTGGGATTAGCAATTGAGGTGCTACCTGGGTTTCCATGGCCCAATTCTGATCAGAAAAGGACGTATTTTCTCATGGGGAGGGTTGAAGAGCCATAAGACCAGTGCGATGGTGTTGACCTACTTGGCTATAGTAGGTCGGCCCGCATTTGGGCTTGCCTCTTTCACGGAGCATGTCGAAACCAGGCATGAAGGGGGAACTGAAGAGGTTCGAGCAAGAAGGAAGGAAAAGAGCAGAAGCTTGGGAGATCCAAATCAAGTTTGCCAAGGGAGAATGATAAATTGAGGGTGGAAGATAGAGGTAAAATCAACAAGGAAAGACAGAGGTAAAACCAACGGTAGAACCCTACGTAATAACTAACGAGGTGATGGTGATAGAGGCTATGAATGTTGAATCGCAATGAGTGGAGGCCATCGTACCAATTCCCGTAAGTTGGATGTGAACTGCCATTAGAGTTGCTAGGTTGTCCCAACACTATCCTCTCTGCTCTATGTTAATGCATGGCATATCAAATGAATTGGGAAGGGTGCCGACGGTGAAGGGCTTTAACTACCTTGACTTCCAGCACACCATATGGCATGCATGCTCCAGGTGGCACCCCATCCAAGGGGAAATAATATGAAATATAAATCAATGTTATATGAATTCATACTGCAAAATTCTACACAAATTTCACTAATCTAACTCTAGCCTACTTTTAATTTAGGAGCTAAGTGTGCCTCATAGAAGTGTGGTTCTCACTCAATTTTTAAAACAATTTTCATTTTCATTGTAATTCTCTAACTTTTCATTTGATTATAATTGTTCATATTATATACACAATTTTGGTAGTTACTCATGATGCTTAAATTAAATTTCTCAACTAGAAATATATATTTATCTTTAAAATATACACTAATACATTTTAAAAATTTAAAAATATATATTAAAAACAATTTACAAATATCAAATAAAATCACTACTTTGAACATAAAAAAATATATACACTAATACATTTTAAAAATTAAAAAATATATATATTAAAAACAATCTACAAATATCAAATAGAACCACTACCACTACTTTGAACATAAAATATATGAAATAATAATGTACTTTGATAATAAAAATATATATTAAAAAGAATTTACAAATAGAATCACTACTTTGAACATAAAAAAAATATAGACTAATACATTTTAAAAACTAAAAAAAAATATTAAAAACAATCTACAGATATCAAATAGAACGACTACCACTACTTTGAACATAAAATATCATAAAGATGATATAACAATGTACTTTGATAATAAAAAAATTCATAAGTCAAGTCGCCAAACAAGAAACAATATATTCCCTAACTTTTTTAAAAATACTTCATTTTTTTCCAGTAGAAAAATTACTCTATAAAGTATAATTTCTTTTACAAAGCAGTATCTTTTCTATCGATACAGATGAGAGGGACCAGCCAATAGGGAATTGACTACATCAAATACAGAGAAGAAATAATACTATTAACGTCAAGGCTTACTCCTTCATACTAAAATGAGGTAACGCACACAACAACTAGATTAAAAAAGCTTCATATTTCACCCCCACTTCTCCTCAAAGTAACTCGATCACTCACTGATCTAAGAGTTCATGCTTCGAAGATATTTAGGTGAGAATGTGGGCTCTCTTCCCCATTTTCCCAGTGAAATACGGACAGTTGCCCTTTTAGTTCCTGAAGTTCCCTTTTAGACAGTAAATCTGCCTCTTTATTGTGCTCCCTGTAAATATGCTTATAACTGGACTTTTTCATATTTCTTGCCAGTTCCAATGTTTTAATCTTCCATCCTTCTATGTTAACTGCATTGAGCTGACTTTTTTAATTTATCCAGTCGATTATCACCTCCGAATCCCCCAAAATATGTATTTTATCAATCGCCCAATGCGTAGCCAATGTGAGTGTCGCCCACAACCCCATTAGCTCAGCCTTTGCGTTGGTCTCCGCTCCATAGTTTAGGTACCATTTTGTTATCCTCATATCATGAGTCCTGAAAATGCCACCCGCAGCACAACAACTTCCATTGAAAAGAGTGACACCATCAAAACATGCCATCGTGACCCCTAACTTCTTTAAAAATACTCCATTTAATAAAAGATGAAATAATAATGTGCTTTGATAATTAAATTTTTTAAAGTCGCCACATAAGAAACAATATATTCCCTAACTTCTTAAAAAATACTCCATTTAATAAAAAGACACGAGAATATATTAATTCCCATTTAATAAAAAATTATGATAATATATTCATGACAATACATCCATGTGTCGGCTAATCAACACAAGTCGGTAATAGAAAATTCAAATGTCAAAACCATCCTAACCTAATATCCATTCAAAGCATAACTTTATCCATACTTTATGTAACACCCTGTTTCTCCCAAATTTGTAATTAATCCTAATATAAGAATTACCATGCTAAAGCATGATGAAAATGTGAATGTATGATGTGAATGGACCCTATGAAGAAGGTCGATAAATGTAAATAACATTATGAATTTATATTGCAGGACTGTTGAGAGGGGATGTGCAGAAAAAGAGACCACAATGGCGGTGGAAGGCACCTGGAAAGGTGGCGTTAACTTCCACCAAGAATTAATACCGTATTTGGACTCCACTGGCCCGGAGAACCAAAAGCGGCTCGCTGGCCCCCAAATTTAATGTCTCGCAGGCTGGTAGGTGGGCGACTTGATGAGGGATGGGATGGTGAACCGCCCATCCGTAGAGCCGTCATGTCTGATCGGTGCGAGGGTAATCGTGCCACACGCAACCTTGCGAGAGGATAAGGCGTATGGCAGAAGCGATTGTGGGGGCAGACGCGAGGGGAACTCTGGCATTACGCAGAGTGAGTGATAGCAGAGAGGAAGGGTTGCAACCTTCACTCCTGGTCACTGGCAGACAGAGAGACGCAGTCTCAGAGCATCGTGGTCTCAGCTCGGGGGTGGCTAGTGGTAAATCTGTTGGGAGTCACTGAGCCTACGGTTGGGTGGAAACGAGCACCCCTCTCAGCAGTTGCACCCACTTCTGAAGTTATTTCTGATAAGTGTTTTGTTCATATTGCATCTTGAAATTCATATGCTGACATATATGCTCATAAACTGTGAAATGATGAACAATTACAGTATAAGAATGTCTGTGTAGTGTTTTGATAAGTAATGTTAGATATATGCTTATAACAGAAAGACCACGCATGGCTTATGTCGATAAATGGATTCAATTGGGCATGATTCAAACTAATTTAGGCTTCCAGCCCGTTCTCGGGAAGCTGGTTACACGTATCTACCTCTAGAAATGCCTCGATATAGATCTCCTCACAGAGATTTCCTCCTCAGAAAGGTTCACCAAGAACCCAGAAAGAGGACTTGAACGCACAAGTCTTATTAACCCTGTACGAGGAGGAATGACCCTCTTAAGGTTCCGAGGTAGTAGCGCAGGGATGAGTAACAAATCGATGGATGAGATCATGTCGGAAGACCCATGGTCATTCACGACCATCAGATTGATGGAAGTAGTCAGAGCATTATACCTCTTGCTTCTTTTCCCCCTATCTTCATGAATAGCGAGGAAAATCGGGATCGTAGGTTCCCCAAGGTCCATGAGAACATTTGGACCGTTGATCTTTCCACATCCACGAAGTAGTGGAAGAATGCACAAGGTGGGACAATCTGAGCCGTTGGATCTCATCAGAAATCCCGTCGGCCATTGGATCGGGTTAAGATGCTCAGAGTTTAGTCTCTGGAGTGTGCACAGGAGGAATGGATCTAGACCGTTGGATCTTGGTCCGAATACCCGTCAGCCGTCGAAATGGACAGGTAAGTGCCTTTTTGGGTTGGCGTTTGGTGAAGCCCGAGAGTTCATCTGGACCATCCATCCATTTGGGACGCGTGTCAGAAATCCGTAGAGAGTCGGGATATTGGCCATCAGCATATCGGAGATCCTGAGGTCGAGGGATTCGGGACGCTATAAGTCGCAAACCCCGAGAGTTCGTCTGGATCGTCCATCCGTTTGGGACACGTGTCAAAAATCCACAGAGAGCCGGGATATTCGGCATCGGGAAATCGGAGTTCCTGAGGTCGAAGGAGTTGGGACATCACAAGTCTCAAAATCCCGACGAGATCAGAGTCGCCTGTTTGTGAGGACACGTGGCGAGATCGAGAGCCCATCGGCATATCAGAGGTTTGGAAGGAAAGACTTCCAGAGCACCAAAAGTCGCGAAAGCGTGAGTTTGGATCAGGACCGTTCGCTTGTGGGGACGCGTGGCAGAGATCCAGGCCATCGGGGAAAGTCCCGACGAGGAGGCCGTCCATCGGAGTTTGGCTCATCGGGATATCGGAGATCCCAGTGACAAGTTATCGGTGCACTTTGGAATCGCGAAACGCGAAACCCCGATGAGTGGGGGCCAGTTGTCCGCACATCAGAGAAGGAGAATAGTGCCACCGTGAGGGGCCAGCTATCAACAAACCGGAGAGTTGAGATTCGAAGGATCGGGAATCCCGTGAGCCCCTACATTTTGGCATAGAAAGCCCCGTAGTCCCGATGGGGGATAAGACTGCGGTCACAGGGATTGTGGTCATGTGAGCTAGGAGCCTAGCTAGGAGGGCTAGTGCAAAAAAGGGCACATCGGGATTCAGAGAATCGCGAGTCCTGGGGACGTTTGCATTTCGATATTGGAAAGTCCGAAACCCCGATGGGAGACAAGGCGGTGGTCTTGTGAGATAAAGGTCATGTGGACCGAGAGCTTAGCCTGGAGGGCCAGCAGGAATTGGAGTGCGTCGTGAATTTGAAGTCCAAACCTCGATGGAGGATAAGGCTGCGGTCTTATGAGAGAGGTCATATGGACCAGAAGGCGTGGCCACAAGGGACTAAGGTCGAAAGAGAGCTTATCAAAGATTCGAGGGCTCCGTGGTCAAGAGTCCAGATTTTTCGGGACGGTAAACCCCGATG
>JASDQU010505363.1:21270-32761 GCA_032191745.1 Picea mariana | reverse complement strand
CCTGACTTCTAAGGATGGGGACAAGTGGACCAAAGTAGTTCTCAACATGACAAGTGTCAAGTTGGGAACATGCATACATATAGTTTGGATTTAGTTAATTTTCCAATCATTCCATCATGATTTACTCACTCATTCAGTCGGACTTCGTACCTTCCTATCACTGTACCTATACCTATACATGTACCTGGTTATCTTAGGAGTTGGAATGAATAAGTGGGTTGTGAGGTCCATGGGATATTAGAGAGGCGAGTTTTCCGGCCCATGAGTAATTCTCTCTAAGTGAGAGCATTGATGGGAATTTATTTCTTGAAGGTGCCAAATTGCAGCTACAGGGCTCTGATACTTCATGTCCGACCTATTGTTGAAGCCCCGGAAAGGAAGTGGGGAAATTGAGGGACTGTTAAGAAGAGAAGGGGCATATTTCCTGGGGTGGGACAAGCATGTGGGGAATGAGGGACTGTAGGATTTTAGTTACAGTTGGCACCTGTGATAGAGTTTTTCCTGTTATCTGAGATACATCAGCCTGGTTAGGTGTTCCTTTACCTGGGTGGAGTTTAGTCCCAAGTCAGGGGTGACCCATTGCTGAGGGTTTTGAGCAGTGTGGTATATGGTTGGGAGGAACATGGAAGGTCTACACGCAGTTGGTGATACTTTTACCAAGATAAGTGTCAATTGTGTGTTAAATTATGTGTTGCATTATAATCTATGTGTTTATTTCTATGGGTTTTTCCTGTGTGTGTTACATGTGTATTTTTATTATTATTCTTCTTGAATCTGTGCATTTGTAGAGTTTCTATATGTTTTAATTTTGTATACAGCTCGAAAATTTTATGTGGCATATCCCAATTAGATATTGAGGATGCTACAATATGGTATCAGAGCTCCAGTTTTCAACACTGAGCCTGGATGGGCCGAACAAGTTGAATTGAAGCAAAATTTCATAGAGAATTGATTTTGAAGTGGCCAAATTTCAAATTACAGTGCATCCATGGTAAAAATTGGAAGCAATTGCGTGGAATTGGAAAAAATCCCCAATTTCTTTTGCTAAATTCATGGAAATTTTGAGTAATTTGGCCAAGTGGTGAGATATCTTAATTTAATATCTGTTCTAGCAAATTCAGACCTGGAATTGGTAGAATTTGAAGTTACAGAGAAGCCATGACAGATGGAGCGAGATTAGTTGATTAAAATTCTCAATTCATGAATTGAGTTTGAGAAAAATTCGTTCTAGGAATGTCAACCAACAACTATTTGTTGTTGCAGAGGTTGAATTGGCATTAGCGGAGTGAAATTGAACAAATTTCATGGTTGCAAAACTTGCATGGTGAAAATTGGGAAAAGTTTGGCAAAAGCCCCAATTTTTACAGCGGAATTGACGAGGAATTGATGCGCAAAAAAATGAAGGTGCATAGGTGTGCAAATTAAAAATGCATGATGTGCAGTGAAAATCTTGTGATGTCTGGAAAATAAGGGTATGTGGTTGTGCACACTAAAATTTGGTGCCACAGAGTACAAGTTGGGATGCACGGAAAAATATTGGTGTGTAGGTGTGTGCACTTAAATTTGGCATTGTGAGGTGCAGAGCTGGTAATGCATGAAAAATATTGGTGCGTGGGTGTGCGAACTTAAATTTGGCATTGTGTGATGCAAAGTTGGAAATGCGTGAAAAATAATGGTGCATGGGTGTGCACATTTAAATTTGGCGCTGCATGGTGTAAAGTTGGTAATGTGTTAAAAATAACAATGTGTGGGTGTGTGTACTTAAATTTGGTGCTACGCAGAGAAAATTTGGTAATGCGCAATAAATAATGGTTTGCGGGTGTGCACACTTAAATTTGGTGCTACGTGCAGTAAAGCTAGTGAAGCAAGGAAAAATAATAGTGCGCGGATGCACACACTAAATTTATCTATGTGCGATGCAAATAGGGTGGCCCATGCATAATATTGGCACATGCGGTGTGCGCACGCATAATATTGGCGCGTGTGGTGTGCACACTGAGTATTGGTAGACGTGGATTATTTTAAGGATGGAAATTTATTTTAAAACATAGAATCCTTGGTGAATCTTACTAATCCTTCATGCCAACTATATATGTTTGGCGATATTTTTGTAAAAATATTCAAATTTCTAAGGATTTTATATAGTTTGTATAAAATTTTGGCGATTTTTAAGGTAAATTAATTTTATCCTATAGAATTTGGACAAATCAATTTTAGAATAGCGAATCTTTTTTTTGGAAAAACCATGGAAAATTAGCCCATGAATGAAATTTAGCCCCTAAAATCATCCATGTTGGTAGAGTGCAGAGGAATTTTGTTGGTGTGCGTGCAATGTTGGTATGCAGTGCATGCATGTTGAATATTCCTATTGCATGACGGTTTAATTAATGGTACACGCGGAGTACTTGTGCACAGTGGGGGCACACTAAACTTTGGCATGGTGTAGTGCGCAGAGTGCAATGCGCATGGAATATTAGCATGTGACACAAACATTGCGTGCAATAGGTATTAGTGCATGAACCAAAATTGTGTGTGGTAGACATTGCCACACGACACAAAAGTAATGCGCACCAGTTATTGGCACGACGGAGAAGTGATCCACATTGGTTATAGGTGTGTCGAGCATGGACTACCTTATGGTGTTTCTACGCATGCTAAATATGGGTGTACATTTTCAAATTTGTGTGCACGAAGTAGTCTAGATGGTCTACAATAGCAGAAAACTAGTGAATTTGTGCGACAATTTATAGTGTTTGAAGGTCATCTTATTGCAACGCGTTTTTGAGGCCCTAAACAACGTTTTTAGCTACTCAAAAACCAAGAGAACAGAGTGTAACAAGGTGTACTTTATATCTATAGCTCAAATGAAAGAGCCCAGAGAGAGATTTATAATGGTGTAAACCGTTCATTAAACAGAGATTTTATGAGGATGTTACAGGACAAACAGTGGAGGGTAAATTTTAAGACCCGGTTAAGTTCGGAGGGCCATAACTTTCTGCTCTGCAATCAGATCGAGGTATAAGAGTAGTCGATGGAAATATATTGAAACACAGAACACATTTATAGAGTTGAATTTAAATTATGGGCATGTTAAAAATGTTTAATATGGCATGTTATCACTCTGTAAATCTATTTGGTTGATAAATAGATGACAAAGGTAACTTTTTCAACCAACTTTGAGACCCAAAACTAGCCTTTCAGATCTGGAGAGGGCTCTCTCATAAATGGCATCGTCTCCGCACAAGATATGACTTTGAAAACAATGGCTAGATTTAACACCGATGGTAAAAAAAGGTTTATGGTTATATTAGCGTAGAAAAGTAAAACTTGGGCTATGGGGTCAATATGAGGAAGAGACGGAAAAAATGACTCAGTGACTGGATTCGAGAGGAGAAGTCTATTCAAGAAACAACCTTCAGTGTAAACCATAAAGTGTGGCGGGAGAAAAACACAGAAATTAACTCAAGAGCGTCGTTGTGGACGAATTCAGAGTTAGCTTGAGAGGAAAACGTTTTGTCTAAGTGGTGCGAACAAGGGGCGTTGTACAACAAATCCACAGGTTCAAAAATTGATTCTGAAATAGACAGTATGAAACATGAAATAAAAGGTAACAGGAAACATAGACACAAAGAAAGAGACACAGTGCATCCTACTATCACAACTAGAATCTTTTCATCAAATCACAGGACCTTTGCATTGAATTTTGATCAAAAACTCAGATTACATACAATAGCAGTCGTTTTCTCAAAATTTCCAACCAACCCTATTTAGATCAAAATGATCCCCATATATAGAAATATAATATCACCCTTGAGTGTTAGGGTCGAGCTACTCTCTCCTAGAATCATGGATCAATTTTCTTTGAAAGAGAACAATAATTTCAACGGATTCACTAAAAATAGAAAACCCTCGTAACCGAAATATTCTTTACAATCATTGATCATGATCAACATTCAACCCTATGGTTGTGATAAGTCATCATTTTCACTGCTGGAAACTCTGTCATCCCTGCACAACAAGTCTTCTACACAACAATAACCTACAACAAAAACACAACGAATGTGCAACAAACTGGGAAAATAGGCGTTAAAGATGAAATCGTATCTCACTGATAAAAAAATATTTTTAGAAATTGAGAGAAATTTTTGTATTTAATCTCGTTATAAATAAAAACCTCTCTCGTTTTCTTGAAATTCATCTCCATCTGTCTGTACTACGTGTCACAAAAACATGTCTCAAACAGGAAATCATGAAAGATGAAAAATAGGTCTCAAATATTTGTTCGAATCTCACAATCCGTGACACATTTTGCAAATCTGAAAGAGGTTTTTATTATTTGTCTTGTCCTCGACAAAAACCTCTCGGGGATTTTCAAAATTCCTCTCCAGTTGGTCATAAAATTGATCTTGAAGTTAACCATTAAACCAGTAATTTGCATAGTGCGACCTGTAGCATGTGTGCAGGAAAATCCTCTACATGAAAGCATCCTATGGGCGACAACATCCCACTGTGTGACGAAATCCACTACGTGAAAACATCCTATGCGTGACAACATCCCACTGTGCAAGAAAAACCACTGTGCGACATCATCCCACTGCGCGACGAAAACCACTGCGTGAAAGCATCCTATACGCAATGACATTCTCTGGGCGACGACATCCTCTGCGCGGCAACATCCTATGCACAGTGCATAGTGAATTTTGCAGTGCACCATGAATTTTGTAGCATGCAGTTGCAAATTGAAATGGGAATAAATAAATGATAAGCTTCCTTTTGAAACTGTCCCTTGGAGATGTTAGATGATGCTAGGCATAAAACCAACATGGGTTCTAACAAGCATGACTTTGCAAAATTGTTGACAAACCTCTAACTTTAGCCATGAAAATCATGGTGCTAACAGATGGCTCCAATGGGGATGCTATCATCCTTGTGAGGCAACAAAGAACAGTAGACTAGGTGTCAATCCATTGGGATTCTCCCAAACTCAACTTTCCAACTGTAACTTGTAACCTTCATCCGCCGAAAAACCCATGATCATCATCATATCCATGATATATAGGAAAATAAACAATATTTGCAATGTCATCTAACAAGAAAAATCTTGGGACATCAACTTGCTCTTCAAAAAATTGATTTGCAAATTTATTTTCTTGACTATCTACAAATGAATACATAAAACAATCAGTTTCTTGCTTATGATGACAAAGATCGGGTAGTAAATCATCTTCTTGTTTATGCACAATCTCATGTTCTTCTTCTACATCATCGTTCTCTGTATTTGCAACACTCTTTAAATTCTGATTTTGCGGCCTTTGATATGCTTGAAGATTGTCTTCCACTTCCTGAGCATTATTAAACATCTGCTGCAAAGACATAGACTTCCTCTCCATCAAAAGAAAATATAAGTCTGATTGAAAGGTTGTTACATAATGGAGCACGACAACAACTTCAGGAGGTCGGACTTCTTTAGGCAGTTTATAATAAAGACTAGCAAACCTCCTACTGAAATTTGAGATAGTTTCATCTTTCATTCTTCTGATGGGATAAAACTCTAAAAGGAGTAGATCCCATGACTTTCTCTCACCCCAAAATCTACAAAAAGATTCCCTCAATTCATCCCATGAGCTAATCGGTTGAGGCTGCAAATGTTTGAACCATGCTTTGGCATCTCCTTGTAAGGATCGAGAAAAGGCCTTCATAGACACATCCGCATGTTTGATCTCAAAAAGTTCTATAAAATGTTCAAAGGCCTGAATATGTTTTTTAGCTGACTTTCTATCAAGCTCTCCATAGAATCGAGGAAGGTACTTATAACATTTCAGAGGAAAGTCATGAAAGATGGAAGGAAATTTAAGAGGATTGTATCTTTCTTTAATATTGGAGGGTGTAGGATTAAGAACATAAAGTACAAGATCAGATTTGGTTTCATTAAGCTCACAAGAATGATCATGAGCATCATATGGTTCAGAGGAAGGAGCTTGGTGAATATCGACTATACAAGAAGGAGGTATACCTACAGTTTGCAATGAAGGATATGCAAGGGTAGATCTCTGGGATTCATTTGAACGCAGTAAGTGAAGAAATATTCTTTTGAAAAACTCAGGAAAGGACAAAAAGATATTGATAAAACAGAAAAGTACTTATTGAACTAAACTTAAGCTCGAGTACCTTATTTTTCCATATTGCTCTTCCATATATCTGTCTACAGGTCTCATTCTCCAGTGGAGTCTTTGAATCGCATTTGAAGCTTGATTGGAGTCGCCATGAAAAATTTAGCTCTAGATTCTTCTGCCAGTGGAATCACCTTCAACTAATTTTCTGATGTGTGGAGTCGCCAGAGCAGAAATACAAACAATATGTGCCTAAGTGTCTATTGCTCTCAGACCTTAGAACTAAAACAATGTCGTTGTTCCTAAGGAAAATTTTCAAATTCGTCCCTGACAACGGCGCCAGAATGTTAGCAGTTCGTAAATCTATTTGGCTGATAAATAGACGACGAAAGTAACTTTTTCAACCAACTTTGAGATCCAAAACTAGCCTTTCATATATGGAGAGGGCTCTCTTAGAAATGGCATGGTCTCCGCGCAAGATATGACTTTGAAAACAATGGCTAGATTTAAAACCGATGGTAAAAAAAGGTTTCTGGTTATATTGGCGCAGAAAAGTAAAACTTGGACTATGGGGTCGATCTGAGGAAGAGACAGAACAAATGACTCAGTGACTGGATTCGAGAGGAGAAGGCTAGGAAAAAAACAACATTCAATGTAAACCGTAAAGTGTGGCGGGAGAAAAACACAGAAAGTAACTCAAGAGTGTCGCTGTGGACGAATTCAGAGTTAGCTTGAGAGGATATTGTTTTGTCTAAGTGGTACGAACAACGGGCGTTGTACATCGAATGCACAAGTTCGATAATTTGTTCTAAAATAGATAGTATGAGATATGAAATAAAAGGTAACAGGAAACACAAACGCAAAGAAAGAGACACAATACATCTGACTATCACAACTAGAATATTTTCATCAAATCACAGGACCTTTGCATTAAATTTCGATCAAAAACTCATATTACATACAATAGCAGTCTTATTCTCAAAATTTCCAACCAACCCTGTTTAGATGAAAATGATCCCCATATATAGAAATTAATATCACCCTTGGCTATTAGGGTCGAGCTACTCTCTCCTAGAATCATGGATCCGTTTTCTTTGAAAGAAAACAATAATTTCAACAAATTCACTAAAAATAGAAAACCCTTGTAACTGAAATATTATTTACAGTCATTGATCATGATAAAAATTCGACCCTATGGTTATGATAAGTCATCATTTTCACTACTGGACACTCTTTCATCCCTCCACAGTAAGTCTATTATGCAACAATAACCTACAACAAAAATGCAGTGAATGCGCAGTAAACTGGGAAGATAGGCGTTAAAGATGACATTGTATCTCATTGATAAAAATCTATTTTTAGAAACTGAGAGAGGTTTTTGTAGTTAAGCTCGTTATAAATAAAAATTTCCCTCGGTTTCTTGAAATTCATCTCCATCTGGTCGGAATACGTGTCGCAAAAACATGTCTCAAATAGGAAATCATGAAAGCAGAACAATATGGCTCAAAGATTCATTCGAATCTCACCATCCATGACACATTTTGCAAATCTGAGAGAGGCTTTTATTATTTTGCTTATCCTCGACAAAAACCTCTCGGGGATTTTGAAAGGTCCTCTCCAATTGGTCATAAATTGATCTTGAAGTTAACCATTAAACGATTAATTTGTGTAGCGTGACTTGTAGCATGTGCGCAGGAAAATCCTCTGCGCAAAAGCATCCTATGCGTGATAGCATTCCACTGCACGACGAAATCCAATGCGCTAAAGAATCCTATGTGTGACAGCATCCCACTACGCAGAAAAAACCACTGCGCGAAAGAATCCCACTACGCGAAAGCATCCTATGCGCGACAACATCCTCTGCACTACAAAATCCTCTGCGCGGTGTACAGTGAATTTTGCAGTGCGCCGTGAATTTTGCAGCGTGCAGTTGCAAATTGAAATGGGAATAAGGAAATGATAAGCTTCCTTTTGAAACTGCCCCTTGGAGATGTTAGATGATGCCAGGCATAAAAACAACATGGGTTCTAACAAGATGACTTTGAAAAATTATTGACAAACCTCTAACTTTAGCCATGAAAATCATGGTGCTAACATAGAACAGAAGGTACATGTAGCATTCCATACCAAAAACACTAATTGGTCTAGAACTTCAATAGGTTGTAACTAGCAGCCCAAAACCCAGAAAGAGGTGAAACTTGGAAATACTGTCCAAAATATGTGTATGAAGGAACCCAATCGATCTCCTACCAAAACTCCAATGGAGTAAGTGAAAAAATACATAATTACAATGCAGAGTTGCACCAAGTTGAAGTGTGAATAGAAGAATTAATGGACAATTTTCAAATAACCAGAACTTTCTGCTCAAGACTCATAATTGATCATGGAAGAAGGCGTTGGAAATGTCTTGGACATTAGAATATAAATATTCACCTAGAAAATTGATATCGGTAGTCAATTTTTCAAGAAAACATAAGAAATAATTATGATGCATTATTGAGCCAGAATTGCACATAATTTCATGAATTTGTTAAATTATTTAGCCTAACAAGTTTTATTCGCTGCACATTTTGCAGAGTTAACATCAATTACATTAGAAAAGGATCATCATAGAGTTAAGAATCATGGAAGATACACAGGGGGATTACAACCATGAATATGAGATTAGAGGGATGTATGTCAATATGGGTAATGAAGGTACAAATTCAAATGGACATGGAGAAGGAAACGAAGAAAGGATGAACTTGGTAGAGACCATTAAAATTTTGCAAAAGGATGTCCAAAGTTATAAATATGATAATGAGAGGCTTATGAAATCCAAGGAGCAACAGGAGGGCTTCAACATAAAGTTAATGCAGAGCTTGGACATAATATAAAAGAACATGGATAAGGAAAATGACTCAAGAAAATCAGGAAGTCACAGGTCTCATGATGAGAGGAGAAGAACAAGAAGTGTTGGAAGCCATCACCATCACTCCCCAAGTCATTCCACTAGGAGAGCACACAATAGTTCAATTCCTTCCCCTGTCAGGAAACATAAGAGGAGATCTGGGTTGGATGAGTTACAAGGAGAAATGAACAAAATGAAGACTCCTACATTTGATGGTGAGCACAAGAAGGATGATGGTGAGCCAAAGACCCAACCAATTTTCTATAAGGTGTCTGATCAATGGGATTAGTCATTGACCATTATCCCAATACATTTGCATCTCCATCTTCTTTGTCAACAAAACAAAGCCTTGCAGAGCAAAGTTGGAGGCTAGAGCGAAGCAGTAGTAGAGCAATGTTGGACATAAGAATGGAGAAGGCCTAGGCAACATGCTTCATAATTGGAATTTGGGAATGAACTGTAGCTTGTACATGCCTTCCATGTTCATTTACATCCTCATCTAACCCTGTCTAGTTGTCATCAACTATAATGTGTAGGTCTCATCAACTGTAATGCCACATGCCACATCTGCCTAGTTCCTTGAAGGTCAAAGCCCTAAGACATGAATTAAGGCTATAGCTATTAGCCTAGGCCCTAGTTATAGAATTATAATCCGTAAGTGCCTACTCATAGGAGCACTTTGCTTAGAAGGAGTGTTAGAGATATGGAGGCTTGTGGAGGTAATGTTGAGGGGCATGAATTCTCAATGCTCAATGGTAGGGATTAAATCCAAGGAAGATGACCAATTAAAATATTTCATGTTTGGGATGGAGTAATCCTTTTAGTTAATGGTCTAACCACTATTGATTGGGATTTAAAAGTTGTTTCAAAATTATCATTTTTTTTTTTTTTTTTTGTATTTTCTGGTTTATAATAATTAATGAAAGAAATAAACTAATTTAAGAAGCTTGGTGAAATCTATTCTCAAGGGTAACCTCTAGGGACAATAAATGAACGTCTTATAGCTTTGAAGTCTCTAACAAATAATTTTTAAAAGTATTATTTCAAGATAACATCCACGATAGATAAACCATTCTAATGCAGAAATAAATACAAATGGTAACCTTAAAAAATAAGAAAAAAACTAATAAACATTAAAAAAAAAATGTTTTACTGAAAATAATAACCAACAAATTGTTCAATTAAAAAAATAACTTGGTACATATAAGTTCTTAAAGTGAAATAATCCATAAAATGAATGAACAACAATTTTAGGGAAATATGTTCTTTGACTAAAAAAACAGTTTATGCATTTAACTTAAAATAAGTCGTTGCTACAATCGTCTTACAATTGTCCGAAGTCAAAGACCCCTTCTAAGATATTAGAGTTTATGCATTCAACTTAAAATAAGTCGTTTCTACGATCGTCTTACAATTGCCCGAAGTCAAAGACCCCTTCTAAGATATTTGACTTCGTTATTAATAAAATAAAAATGGTCTAATTATGGAATTAAAAAAAATAACCATGTAAAATCCATCCAATCAACTTTGTTGCCTCGTTTTCAATGAACTGGATTCTTAATTTATGCATGAGTTATAAATTATAAATTCTCCCTTGATTAGAAAAATTGACCCTTGGCATTGCATGTTGTGTTTTTTTCTCTTTTCCCTTTCCTTCGCAATATGTTGTTCTTATATTGGAAACTTTGAGATAATGTTATTTTTAAAACTGACTTTCTATTATGGCCACGTGGACTCTTGTTGAGTCATCCTTTGACTTTAGTAATACAACACAAGTCTAAGAATCACTCCACGTCCAAGAGGAAATTGCTGACTTAACTTTTCTGCTCTCTTACATGCTATCCTCATACCCCTTCTAATGTATCCAAATGTTGAGTTCATTTTTGGCACCGATACTTGAATGTTATCATCACCATGAATACATAAGTTCAACTCTTATCTCAGAAAATACATTAAACATAAAAGTATTTGAATTCTTCCCTGAATTTAGTCTATTGGTCACACCCTATCCTTGTTTTACAAATATGAAAAAAAAAAACACAAAATTAACAAATCTTTGTAACTAGAAAGTTGTAGATGTCAGAGAGATGTTTCCAATGACATAAGGTATCCCTAAAATAGATATAGGGGTCAAAAGTTAGCACAAAAATACAGGGACACATGTGTATGCATGATTTATTGTTGGGTGTAATGCACCATGCATCACACTTTTTCTCCAAATCTCAATAATACACCATGTGTCACGACATTCTTCAAATATTGGAAATATGCCTTGTGTCACACGTAAATGTATTTTGGGTGCAATATATTGTGAAGGATAAAACTTCTTATCACGCGAGGACAATCTTTTGTGGGATGCGATATGTTGAAGGGAAAGGAAGATCAAATGTGATACATCACAAGGGATGAAACTTTCCTACCACGTGAAAATAATTTTATGTGTAATTCAATGTTTCACAACAAAACAAAGATTAAGTGTGATGTTTTATGA
>JASDQU010505362.1:33471-48001 GCA_032191745.1 Picea mariana | reverse complement strand
AGATGACCAACTTCAAATTGAAGTTCTTGCCTGTGTTGATCTGCTCTTCGCTTGTATTCTTGACTTGAACTCTGCAATCGCTCCTTAACTCGGCTGTGAAGCTCCTTCATTCCTTCTGCAAAGTCCTCTGCACTAGCACTCCTGAATTCATTTTGTTCTGAATATTTCAATTCAGAAACTCCCCTTGGCTACATTCCATATAAATTTTGGAATGGACTCTGCCCTGTGCTTCTATTAAGTGAATCAATTTAAGTGAATTCTGCCTGTGGCATAATGTGATCCCACTAACTGTGGTGTTCAGTCACTAATCTTCTTAACAAATTTCCCAAGCTCTTGTTCCTGACCTCGGTCTGCCCATCCATTTGAGGATGATATGCTGAGCTAAAAGACAAACCTGTCCCTAGCTTCTTCCATAAGGTCCTCCATAAATTCCCTACAAACTTGGTATCTCGATCAGAAACGATACTCTTTGGCAAGCCATGAAGTCTGACGACTTCCTTGAAAAACAGGTTCGCAATGTGAGTTGCATCGCTGGTTTTCTAGCATGGTATGAAATGTGCCATCTTTGAAAATATGTCAACTACCACAAAGATTGAATCATATCCCCTTTGTGTCCTTGGCAGTCCCAATATAAAATCCATGCTTACTACGTCCCACGGCCTTTCAGGTATGGGTAATGGTTGGTATAACCCTGTGTTCTGCCTTTTTCCTTTTGTGTGCTGACAAATTCTGCATCTGTCCACAAATTTCTTAACATCTGTCCTCATCCCTGGCCAAAAAATGAGCCATTCAACTTTGAGAACGTTTTATCATGACCAAAATGTCCGACCAATCCTCCACTGTGTTTTTCCTTCAGCAAATTCTCCCTCATGGAGCATTTTGGAATACATAGATGATTTCCCCTGAACATTAATCAATCCTGGATCATATATTCAGTCCATTGGCTTCTATCCCTGAGAATTGGATTCTCAGATGCTTCATATGCTTCCTTAAAATCTGGATCATCCCTATACATTTCTTTGAGGTTATCAAAACCCAAAGTCTTGACTCTGAATTCATGCATAAGCAAACATTTCCTGCTCAAAGCATCATCAACTTTGTTAGCAGTTCCAAAAATATGCTTAATCACAAAAGTAAAATTCTACATGTATTCAACCCATTTAGCATGTTTTTGGTTCAAATTCTCCTGTCGGGTCACGAATTGTAAAGCGTGATTATCGCTGTACAAAACAAACTCCTTGGGAACCAAATAATGTCTCCATTTCTTCAGCACTTGTGTGACTGCATATAATTATTTTTCATATGTGGAGTACTTGATCTTCGCTTCATTCAATTTTTCACTGAAATATGCGATCGACCTGTCGTCTTGGCTCAAGACCACTCCAATTGCAAATCCACTCGCGTCACACCTGACCTGGAATGTCTTGCTAAATTCTGGAAAAACCAAAATTGGTTGCTCAATGATCTTCTTCTTCAGCAGATTGAAGCTCTTCTCTGCTTCCTCTATCGAGTGAAAAGATTTATGCCTTTTCTTCACCGTATCCATCATCGGTGAGCTAATTCCGCTGAAGTTTCGAATGAATTTCCTATAGAAGCTAGCCAAACCATGGAAGCTTCTTACTTCAAACACGCTTTTCAACGATGGCCAATTCTTAATCGCATTTACCTTTTCTGTATCCATCTTCAACTCATTTGCAGAGATAACAAAACCCAAATAAATGAGTTCTGTCCTCATAAATGAATATTTCTTCATATTGATCAGCAATTTCTCTTGCTGTAACCTTCTCATTACTGCAACTAAATGCTTTAAGTGCTATGCTCAAGTTTTACTGAAGATTAATATATCATCAAGATATACAATGGCAAATTTCCCAATGAAATCCTTCAGGACTTCGTTCATCAACCTCATGAAAGTATTGGGTGCATTCGTTAAGCCAAATTGCATGACAAGCCATTCATATAGCCCTTCATTCGTCTTGAATGCTGTCTTCCATTCATCACCTTCTCTCATTCGAATTTGATGATATCCACTTTTCAAATCAATCTTTGAAAAAAACTTTGCTCCACTCAAGCAATCCATCAAGTCATCCATCCTTGGCAATGGAAATTTGTATCTAATAGTAATATTATTGATTGCCCTTGAGTCCGTACACATCCTCCAGCCTCCATCTTTCTTTTGGCGGAGCACTGTTGGAACAACACATGGACTCAAGCTCTCTCAAATCAATCCTTTGTCCATTAAGTCCTGGACCTATCTCTTAACTTCTTCATTTTCCGGCAACGTCAACCTGTACGCGACTTTGTTCGGTAAAATGGATCCAGGTATAAGATCGATATGATGGCTTATACTCCTGATAGGTGGAAACGAACAAAGTAGTTCGTCCACTACTATATCAACAAACTCTCCCAGCAACTCCTGGATTTCTTCTGGTAAATCATCTATTCTCGTACTGGTCAAAACAATTTTGGGCTTCCTGACCACAATAAATTGTGTGTCTTCCTTCTTCTTAACCTCATTAATAAGTTCCTTCCCACCCATGAGAAGTACAATGTTGCTCATCTCTGGTTTCACCTCTTGGTTTTTAATCGGCAGCAACATGTGCATCCTCCCATTCTTCTCCAGGGTGTACGTGTTCTTTCTCCCATCATGAACCACATTTCTTTCATATTGCCATGGTCTACCCAGCAATAGATGACAAACATCCATGGGAATGACATCACATAATATTTCATCTTTATATCCTCCTATTTTAAATTCAACTAAACATTGTTTAGTGACATTTACCTAATGTCCTTTTTGTAGCCACGAAACTCTGTATGGGCTTGGATGTACAACAATCTCCAACTCCAGCTTTTCTACTATCTCTGTAGATACGAGATTGTCTGTGCTACCACTATCCACTATGACCTTGCATACCCTATCCTTAGTTTTGCAAGTAGTCTGAAACAGACTGTTTCTTTGGGCTGGGTTCTCTGCCTCCTTATCTNTCTGGTAAATCATCTATTCTCGTACTGGCCAAAACACTTTTGAGCTTCCTGACCACAATAAATTGTGTGTCCTCCTTCTTCTTAACCTCCTTAAGAAGTTCCTTCCCACTCATGAGAAGTACAGTGTTGCTCATCTCTGTTTTCACCTCTTGGTTTTTAATCGGCAGCAACATGTGAGTCCTACCATTTTTCTCCAGGGTGTATGTGTTCTTTCTCCCATCATGAATCACGTTCCTGCCATATTGCCACGGTCTACCCATCAATAGATGACAAACATCCATGGGAATGACATCACATAATATTTCATCTTTATATCCTCCTATTTTAAATTCAACTAAACATTGTTTAGTGACATTTACCTGATGTCCTTTTTGTAGCCACGAAACTCTGTATGGGCTTAGGTGTACAACAGTCTCCAACTCCATCTTTTCTACCATCTCTGTAGATACAAGATTATCTGTGCTACCACTATCCACTATGACCTTACATACCATGTCTTTGGTTTTGCAAGCAGTCTGAAACAGACTGTTTCTTTGGGTTGGGTTCTCTGCCTCCTTTTCTGGCTTTAAGAAAACTTTCCTCATCATAAAATATCTTCCGCCCTCAGCATCTTCTACCTCAACATTCCATCCTTGAGCTTTGACAATGTGAGTTTCACCACCATATTTCTTCTTATCTGGACACTCATAGGATTTATGTCCAACTTTTCCACAGACGGAGCATTTTACTTCACCGCCTCTGCCTCTTCCTCTTCCTCTAGCTCACAGAAAAGTATTTCTATCAGCATACTACCCTCTCTGTGAGCTTCCTCCTCTCTCATGTTGAGTTTGAGGTTTCTTCCCCTCTTCTTTAGATTTCTGAGTTCTGTCTTGGGAAATTGTTTTACCTCTGGCCTGAATTCTACCTCAACCTCTTTGACCTTGTTTCCGGCTCAGCTTCTCTTTATCTTTCAGAGCTATCTGATAAGCATCTTCCACATTTCGAATGGTCATGATGCTCATCTCATATTGAATGTCATATCATAGACCATTCATGTACCTGGAAACTTTTTCATCATTTCTTTCCCGATGACCCGCTCTGATGTTTATCTTGTAAAAATCTTCAGTGTATTCTTTCACTGACATAAGCTTCTGTCTCAAATTCTGCATCCTCCGAAATAGAGTGATTTGATAATCCATGGGTATAAATTTGGCTTTCATCTTTGCAACCATTCTATCCCAGCTCTTGATTTTCTACTTGCCTTTGCAGTGTCTGTCAGCCTACAGTTCATCCCACCATAGTGTTTCATGCCCTTTAAGTCTAGTAATGACATGTTTGACCTTCTTGTTTTCCTAGACATCCTCATAGTCGAAGTACTTGTCTAGAGCTCTAATCCGGTCTAGAAGATCTTCAACATCCAAGTTTCCCTCATACACTGGAATGTCCATTTTTTCTCTGGCACCTATCCTTGCAACAACCCTAAATAGGTGTTCATCTGTAGCATCTTCAACTACAACTTCTTCTCCTTCGTTTCCAGCTTCATTTTCACTTTTGGCTTCGCTGATATCCCTAGCGTCAACTGTGCACCTTTGTGTTATCTCCATGGCATCAAGCCTAGCACGTAACTCACGCATTTCTCTTTCTCTTGTTGGATCAGGCATTGGCATTGGCCTGTCTCTTCTTCTCGGTGGCATGGCTGTAAAATGTTCCTCTTTTCTCTGTTACAGAAAGTAAAGAACTTGTTCTGCATCTTTGATACCACAACTGATGTGTATCATACTACTCCATTTCCTCTAGCTCCATCTGCCTAAAATATACAGACAAAACCAAGCTGTGATACCACAACTGATGTAGACCCCCGACCCTAGGGCCAAGATCCATGCAGGATTGTTCTAAATCTTCCCTTGAGCTTGATTGACTCTTTGATTTCCCTATAGGGAATACTTCACACACACACCGACAGGTGTATTCCATAGGTCCTTCTAAGTTATGCCTATGTGATCAAACACAGACGTTAACTCCAGAACCAACCAACAAATGTGATTGGGGCTTTTTCCTTTTTGGGATTTCGAATTTCGTGATTTCACGAATCCTGTTGTCAAGACCCTTATCTCTTCAACCTATGAAACCCGAAACGTCAACGAGGGTTGACTCCTTCAATGAGCCGAACACATGCCTCTTGTTGCCACTTATTTCATCTTTTCGGGACTTGAGTGATCAACCAACACTCATTCCTCTTCCCTTATGATTTCCCAGTTTCCAAAATTTCCCCTTTTTGGTGAGATCGAAGGTCTTTCAGGATTTTCCATGAAGCTTGACCACTCCCTTGACTTACGTCACACATATCCTACGATTAATGCTTAGGACCCACCTTTCAGCTTTTTCCTTTTCGCGATTTCGGGAGTTGCGTTGACATGCAACTCTGTCTCTTGACTCCCAGAACCCCGAAACCCGATTGGGGCCCTGGCTATTGTCCTTTAATGTTTTTGGGAATTTTCCTTTCACTCTTCGGGATTTTGCGACTTGCGAGATCCACAGCAGAAAGGTTCCTCACCTCCCGAAAATCCGATCCTCGAATTTCTGAAACCTCGCCTCTAACGTGATCTACGGTTGAGATCCTCCATGATTCGATGACTCTGGATCTTTTGGATTTTCATGAACCAAGAGTTTGAAACTCTCGATTCCAAATATCACTGCCTCCTCTACTTCCCGACACCTGAAGTGCCGAAATGCTGAAATCCCAAAATTCACTCCAAGGCACGTCGCTTTCACGACTTCGGGATTTTCAATGCTAAGCACCCTGGCTCCTTGTCATCACGATTCCTGCTATGCCGAACCCCAAAATACCGAAATGCCAAGATTCCACTTCAAAGGGGATCAACGACTGTGAGTCTCCCCTGATTCGACGGCTGGCACGATTTCGCATACCGAGAGTTTGTGATGTAGTGACTCCAAAATCACTTGTCACTCCAAACTTTGAAACCCGAAATAACAGATTTTGAGTGCAAGATCAATGGCTCCTGACGCTTCTCATCCAACGGTCATTACTCCTCCTGAGTTTTCTGAATGCTGAAAGGCACTTAGGCTTAACCTTCTCACAGATCTGCAGGATCCAACGGTCCACATGATTTCGTGAGTTCTCCTCGAAGAATTATGACCACCCGATTCACTCCTCAATGACTTCTGTGAGACGAATCGGTGTTCTCCCTCCTGAACTTGTCTTTTATGAGATGATTTCGAATTTTGTCTCCCTTTGAACACTTCAAAGGTACTATCCCTCCTGAACTTTCACTTGCAAACTCAAGGCTTCCAAGAGATATCCTGCTCTCACTCCTTGTGGAAATATTTCAAATAACCTCTGGTTATTTGAGTCCTCAGCTCTGTGCACTCTTTGAAACAATAGTCCTTCAACATTCACCTTAGTTGATAAGTACTAAGGATTCTAACTAGCCTGCGCATGCCTTGCACGACTCTGTGCTTCACCTGCACTTCTACTGGTATGAGAACAACGATATCTCTCCTGAGCTTTCTAAGATAAAACTCAGATTCTTGTCAACGAACACCTTGTGGACATTTCACTGCACTCCTTGCAGGAATTCTCAGGATGAGAAACAATTGAAACCCATTCTTCTCCTCTCTCAGACTTCATATACTTAACATGAAATCACACATTCAACCCAGCATTGAACAAATACATAAACAAAGAAATAAATCAACTGTAAGCATACCATTCAACAAATGTAAACAATAAGCATCATAACACCATGGAAATTGAGTCAAAGCTTCATATATTAACTCAAGTGCTCCTGTACATGGGTTCTTCTCTATATTTCTCTACTACAGTTCTCAGCTTGTAAGAAATCTCTTCTTCTATTCTAATGATGCAATAATACAAGGGTGAGGGTGTCTATATCCATTTTCCCTCCTACGCTTCTAAAAATGTCTAATCTCTTAATTCAAATCTACCTACTTTCATTAAACAAACTTAATGTCTATTACACTTGGTAGATGAGAGAAAATCACTCAAGATCTATTTACAACATGCAAGTACGCTTTCTTTAACTACTACATTAATATCTGCCCATTAATTTTTTCAAAAACATTTCAAAATGTGCAAAATGTGTGTTGCACTTTTCCAGCTGTCTTCTGCCTTTATGCTTGCTTGGCTAGCATAAAGGAAAGAATGAGAAAACAGATGTGCAACAACACATAAAGAATTAAGTTAAATAATTTATGTTTAGTGTTATTTTAACCTAATTGAAACTAATACCAACACCCACAACTCTTTAGTAATTGAAGAAATGAATACTTAGCCAAGCGTTGATAGCAATGGATTAAAGCCCATGAAAACTCTCAAACATATAAATTTCTAAAATTTAACGATTTAATACATATGTGAAATGTACGAAATAAACCTTTCATGTGTGTATTTACTTTTTCTTTTTAAATGTCTGTTTCTCCTACATTTAATGTGTGAATGATATTTCTATCGATTTCATAGTTAGCTTACCCAAATCATGAAATAAGACAATCCTCATGGTGGTAGTGGATCGTCTTTCCAAATATGCTCATTTATGTGCTCTTCAACCCTCATTCACATCATCCATAATGTCTCAATTTTTTATGAATAATATCTTCAAATTTCATGGAATGCCTCATTCTATTGTTTCTAACCATGATCCCACTTTTACCAGCAATTTCTGGAAATAATTATTTAGGCTCCATGGAACTCAATTGCATCTTAGCACAACCTATCATCCCTAGACTAATGGACAAACAGACGTGATCAACAAGTGTTCGGAAACATGTTTGAGGTGTTTTTTGTTTGACAAACAACATCAGTGGTTTCAGTGAGCATGTTAACGACCTAACCCCTCATCTAGATAGAACAACATATTTTCCATGTAATAAAGGCTGACATTAGTTCATAAGACCTAAATATATTTTCCATGTAATAAAGGACGTCATTAGTTAGCAAGGCCTATTTAATAAATGTGAACAAGTCAATGTAAGAAAACCTAATAGAAGCTTCTACTTCTAGAAAGTTCTTTAGAAGATATAATTTGTATAAATAAGAGTAGGAGGCATGAGAAAGCTTGTCTTGAGAATTATTGAGGCATGAGAAAGCTTGTTACTTTGAATAAAGGTATTATTTATGGTATTTCTCTTCTCAATATTTTGATATTCCATGGATATCTAGTCAACATATTATATTACATTTATATATTATATTATATTAGAAATGCCTGTCACTTTTGGCTAAGAAACTGAAACCAAGGGACACCTTAAGAATATTAAAGTGTGGTGGCCTAGAAAGCCAAACCTACACCTTAGCAAAAATTGACAAAATTTAACAATTTAATATATTTGAAATGTATTAAATAAATCTTTCATTTGTATATTTATTTATTTTTGTACATTTGGTGTGTGAATGATGACAAAAATTAACAAGATAAATCAATCACTAGCTTTAGATTGTAATCACATAAAATATTATACGCCTAATAAATTGATAAACAATTTTTTACTTTAAAATCCTATATGATCTTCAATCACAAACCATTTTTTACTTTAAAATCCTATATGATCTTCAATCAAAAACATTTGAAGGGACATGAAGGCTCTCAAATTTGATTCCTTGTTGGTAGGAAATAAAAAGAGCCATGTCATAACACCTGCCAACCATGTGTTCTTTGCTACACTGTTAACCCAACACCAACAACAGGCGTGACCTTTATTTGAATAATTTAATCTAGGAAACACTAACAGCTAGCAGGACCTTTATTTGAATAATTTAATCTAGGCAACATTAATAGTAGAATAATTTATTTATTCTTTTTAAATGTCTATTCCTCCTACATTTGGTGTGTGAATGATGACAAACATTAGTATAGAAGATATAATTAGTATAGATAAGAGTAGGAGGCATGATAAATCTTGTCTTGAGAATTATTGCAATAGAGTTTTGGTCTCTTGGAGGTTTTCTCCTCAAAGAGGCAAGTGAACATTGCTTTCTTTGAATAAATGTATTATTTTTGGTATTGCTCTTCTCAATATTTTGATGTTCCATTGATATCTATTGATCATACGATATTACATCTCCATATTATATTATATTAGAAATTTCCGTCACTTTTGGCTAAGAAACCACAACAAAGGGGCACCGTAAGGATATTGAACAATGGTCGCCTAACCAACCAAACTAACACCTCAATGAAAATTGATAAAATTAAACAATTTAATATATATATGAAATGCATTAAATAAATCTTCCATTTGTATATTTATTTATTCTTTTTAAATGTCTATTCCTCCTACATTTTCTTGTGAACGATGACACAAATTAACAGGATAAATCAATCATTAGCTTTATATTGCAATCACATAAAATGTTAGAAACATAATAAAGAATGTTTTACTATAAAATCCTATATGATCTTCAACCACAAACCTTTTTTTACTTTAAAATGGAAATTTATTTAATATCCTTTATTGAAAACATCTTTTACATTAAAATGGAAAATTATTTATTTAATACCCTTTATTAAAATGGAAAATTATTTATTTGATACTCTTTATTGAATTGTTAAAAACCATTTTTTACCTTAAAATGGAAAATTATTTATATAATACCCTTTATTGAACTGTTAAAAAACATTTGACATGACATGAAGCCTCTCAAATTTGATTCTTTGGTGGTAGGAAATAAAAAGAGCCTTGTCATAACAGTTGCCATGCAAGCGTGCATTACTACGCCATTAAGCTAACAACAACAATGAGCGAGACCTTTTTTTGAATAATTTAATATAGGCAACACCGACATCGGGCGAGATTTTTATTTGAATAATTTAATCTAGGCAACCATTGGAACAGGATATTTTTGACATGATCTTTAATATCCATATAATGTGAAAGTGTCAAACTGTCTCCTTCCATGTAAAATAGTTGCATTAATCTTGCATTGTCAAAAATATTCGCCCAAATCCAGAAACCCTCTTATGTTCCCCGCTCTAAACCCACCACCCCTGCCCCTCAAGCCACTCCTCTCAAGGTCCAACAATTAACATGGGTTAAAATGGTTGAATGCTGACTCACGGTTCTCTTTTATAATTGTGATGACAAATACTTAAAGAACATAAAAATTTTATGGCCATTTGAGAGGATGTTTTTATGAAGATGTTGGTATTTATCTTGAAGCTGAGCTACCCCAAAAATATAATCTTTTGCTGCCTCTTGATCCTCCCAAAGTTGAACCATTGATTTTTCTTAATGCTCTCATTGGTTTTTTTTCGCCCCAAACCCTTGAATTGATTGGTTACATTAAGCACAGGAAATTTATCATCCTAGTTGATAGTGGCAGTACTCTTAATTTCATTCATTGTCGTCGTGCTCAAAAATTCAATTGCTATATATGTGCGTCAACAATTTTCAAATCATGATCGCCAATGGTGGTTCCATGAAATGTGGGGGGCGTGGTGAAAATGTGTGCCTATAATTGGTTTGTATAACCTATAATATCACATGTTTTCAATTGACATGGGTGGTTGTGACATTGTGCTTGGTGTTGAATGGTTATGCACTATTGGTTGAATATTTCTTTTGGGATGGTATGAAACAAGACATCTAGTCAACATATTATATTACATCTGTATATTATATTATATTAGAAATGCCCGTCACTTTTGACTAAGAAACCAAAACCAAGAGGCACCTTAAGAATATTGAAGTTTGATGGCCTAGCAAACCAAACCTACAACTTAACAAAAATTGACAAAATTTAACAATTAAATATATATGAAATGTATTAAATAAATCTTTCATTTGTATATTTATTTATTCTTTGTACATTTGGTGTGTGAATGATGAAAAAAATTAACAAGATAAATCAATCACTAAATTTAGATTGCAATCACATAAAATGTTATACACCTAATAAATTGATAAACAATTTTTTACTTTAAAATCCTATATGATCTTCAATCACAAACCATTTTTTACATTAAAACCCTATATGATCTTCAATCACAAACATTTGAGGGGACATGAAGGCTCTCAAATTCGATTCCTTGGTGATAGTAAATAAAAAGAGCCATGTCATAACACCTGCCAACCAAGAGTTCTTTGCTACACCGTTAAGCCAACACCAACAACGGGTAGGACCTTTATTTGAATAATTTAATCTAGGCAACACTAACAGCTGGCGAGACCTTTATTTGAATACTTTAATCTAGGAAACACTAACAGTGGGCCGGACATTTATTTGAATAATTTAATCTAGGCAAAACCAACAGTAGAATAATTTATTTATTCTTTTTAAATGTCTATTCCTCCTACATTTGGTGTGTGAACGATGAAAAACATTAGTATAGATAAGAGTAGGAGGCATGCGAAATATTATCTTGAGAATTATTGCAATAGAGCTATAGTTTGTTGGAGGTTTTCTCCTCAAAGAGGCAAATGAACATTGCTTTCTTTGAATAAATGTGTTGTTTTTGGTATTGCTCTTCTTAATATTTTGATGTCCCATTGAGATCTACTGAGCATACTATATTACATCTGCATACTATAAATGTCCGTTACTTTTGGCTAAGAAACCACAACAAAGGGGCACTATAAGGATATTGAACAGTGGTTGCCTAAAAAACCAAACTTGCACCCCAACGAAAATTGATAAAATTAAAGAATTTAATATATATGAAATTCATTAATAAAATATTTCATTTGTATATTTATTTATTCTTTTTAAATGTCTATTCCTCCTACATTTTATTGTGAATGATGACAAAAATTAATAGGATAAATCAATCATTATCTTTAGATTGCAATCACATAAAATGTTAGACACATAATAAACTATTTTTAACTTAAAAATCCTATATTATCTTCAACCAAAAACCTTTTTTTTACTTTAAAATGGAAATTTATTTAATATCCTTTATTGAAAATATTTTTTACATTAAAATGGAAAATTATTTGTTTAATACCCTTTATTAAAATGGAAAATTATTTATTTGATACTCTTTATTGAATTGTTAAAAAACATGTTTTACCTTAAAATGGAAAATCATTTATTTAATAGCCTTTATTGAACTGTTAAAAAACATTTGACATGACATGAAGGCTCTCAAATTCTATTCCTTGGTGGTAGGAAATAAAGAGCCATGTCATAATAGTTTCCATGCAAGCATGTGTTGCTAAGATGTTAACCTAACACTACCAACGAGCAAAACCTTTTTTTGAATAATTTAATCTAGGCAACAACGACATCGGGCGACACTTTTATTTGAATAATTTAATATAGGCAACCGTTGGAAGAGGATTTTTTGACATGATCTTTAATTTCCATATAATGTGAAAGTGTCAAACTATCTCCTTCCATGTAAAATAGTTTCATTAATCTTGCATTGTCAAAAATATTGGCCCAAAGCTGAAAACCCTCCTATGTTCCCCACTCTAAACCCACTGCCCCTACCCCTCGTGTCAATCCTCTCAAGGTCAAAAAATTAACATGGGTTAAAATGGTTGAATGTCGACTCACAAGTCTCTCCTATAATTGTGATGACAAATACTTAAAGAACATAAACTTTTTATGGCCATTTGAGAGGATATTTCTAATGAAGATGTTGATATTTATCTTGAAGCTGATCTACCCCAAAAAGATAATCTTTTGCTGCCTCTTGATCCTCCCAAAGTTGAACCACTGATTTTTCTTAATGCTCTCATTGGTTTTTTTGGTCCCCAAACCCCCAAATTTATTGGTTACATTAAGCACATGAAATTCATCATCCTAGTCGATAGTTGACTAATTGTAGCCAGCCATAGTCTGGCGAGGAGTATACTAGACAAGTGATATATCACACTTTCCATGAGGTGGGTAGACCCATGCACCCTATTAAAAAATTCTTAAATGTGAAAGAGAGGGCTTCTGCCCATGTAAGTGCTCATAAGGAGTCATACCAGAAAATGCACGAGTAGGTGTGGGGTTTATGATAAATGCCACACAAATTTACGTCATTGTGTTTCCTTCAATACGTTACGGCTCCCCCGCCTACTCCATTTCGTTTCACCTCCCTGGCTCACATAACTCTTAATTTCATTCATTATCGTCGTGCTCAAGAATTCAATGGCTATATCCGTGTTGTCAACAATTTTCAGATCATGATTGGCAATGGTGGTTCCATGAAATGTGGGGGGCATTGTGAAAATGTGTGCCTATAATTGGTTTGTATAACCTAAAATCTCACATGTTTTGTATTGACATGGGTGGTTTTGACATTATGCTTGGTGTTGAATGGTTATGCACTATTGGTTGAATATTTATTCTGGGATGGTATGAAACAAGACATCTGCACCTTTGTGTCTGAATGTCACACATGTCAATGCAATAAGTGTGAGACTGTGAAACCTCCTGGTACACTCCAAACACTTATGATTCCACCTACTATTTGGATGGATATTTCTATCTATTTCATTGTTGTCTTATCGAAATCAAGCAATAAGTCAGCCATCATGGTGGTAGTGGGTCGTCTTTCCAAATTTTATCATTTATGTTCTCTTCAACACTCGTTCACAACATCCAAAAGGACTCAAATTTTAATGGACAATATCTTCAAACTCCATGGATTGTCTCATTCTATTATTTATAATCGTGATCCCAATTTTACCATCTATTTCCAGAAATAATTATTGAATCTCTAGGGAACTCAATTGCATATCAGCACAACCTATCATTCCTAGACTAGTGGACAAACATAAGAGGTCAACAACTGTTGGGAAACATATTTTAGGTGTTTTACGTTTGACAAACAACATGAGTGGGTTCAGTGGTTAACTCTAGATGAATGGTGGTACAACACCTATTACCATTCTTCTAGTCGCATGACTCCTTTTGAAGTCGTCTATGGACAAAGAAATAGAAAATAATAGAGAAATAGAAAAAATTAAGGAAAAAATTAAGAAAATAATAGAGAAATAGAAAAAATAAAGAAGRAAAAAAGGAAAGAATGATAAAACAATTGTGCAACAACACATTAAGAATTAAGATAAATAATTTATGTTTAGTTTTATTTTAACCTAATTGAAACTAAGACCAACACCCACCAGTCTTTAGTAATTGAAGAAATGAATACTTAGCCAAAAGTTGATAGCAATGGATTAAATCCCATTAAAACTCTCAAACATATAAATTTCTAAAATTTAACAATTTAATACATATGTGAAATTTATGAAACAAAGCTTTCATATGTGTATTTACTTTTTCTTTTTAAATGCGTGTTCCTCCTACATTTAATTTTTGAATGATATTTCTATCGATTTCATTATTGGCTTACCCAAATCAGGCAATAAGCCAATGCTCATGGTGGTAGTGGATCATCTTTCCAAATATGCGCATTTATGTGCTCTTCAACACTCTTCACATCATCCACAATGTCTAATTGTTTTATGGATAGTATCTTCAAAATCCATGGAATGACTCACTTTATTGATTCTAACCATGATCCCACTTTTACCAGCAATTTCTGGAAAGAATTATTGAGGCTCCATGCAACTCATTGCATCTTAG
>JASDQU010505361.1:60424-73459 GCA_032191745.1 Picea mariana | reverse complement strand
CCAGATTGACATTAGGGACGTCTCCCTTGGATTTGCCCTCCTGAATAGAAAGAGCTCCCCATTGAGGTGACATTGGGTGGGGAAGCTCCTGTTACGCCGGTCTTGCCCTTGACTCAAGCTTTTCAATCTTTCCTACAAACCGTGCGATAACAAGGCCCTCAAAGACAGCAGGGAAAATTATGCAGGTATTCTGGCAGCTAATTCCTGGGATAATCTATTCAGCGAAGAGTTTGTTGAGAAGCTGGGAGCGATTATTGTAAAACTTCACAAGAAAAGGGCCGAATGCAAAAGCCAGATGGAAAAGCAATCTGTCCCATAGGCTATTTTTAGCCTCGTGGACGTTAAAAATACTTTCATTTCATTTCATTTCTAAGGGAATGTTTTGGGAAAATGTAGATGACTGAAACAAAAGGATTACCTGTGCAATGTAGTGCTCCCATCACCATTTCGAGAGTTATTTCTGGGAATTTGCGTCATCATCTTATAAAGTAAAACTAGGCAAAATGGCTTGCGTGTGGATTGTACGTTCCTCTGTACCCTTCATACCTCTGCACCTCTGAAATCAGGATTTAATTTTTACAATCCGTGGGCGGGAGGCATTAAGAATATAACCTTAACCCCTATAACGTTTATGGAGAATGAGATTATTAATGTCACGGTAAATCTGAATCTCGATTATACGAAAACTGTAAGTTGCAGGGTTTTGTTCGCAAATGCCACGGTGTCGACCGAAATTTGAAAAAAATTAAAATATATACCAAGACATTGGCAATTAAAAAGGAAGAATTACATTAAGCAATATTCTGGTGCATTTTTCTTAATGATACGTGTTAAGAATCCATCAAATTTTCAACATGAAATTTCCCATGCATTTTAATGTATTGAAAAATGATGAAAATTAAGTAAGTTTAGGTTTAAAAATATAAAGCTCTTCATTTATGAGATAGGAGGTTGGGATTTTTGAGTTTAATGTGTTGTGGTTTGGTGGCAAGTTTGAAATGCTTATCTTGACTTGAAAATTTAAGTGTATTTTTTATGTTAATTAGGCTTTACTCAAGTGTGATGTTGTGTTAATATGATAAAAGATGTTGTGTTACTATGATAAATATTAGTTATGTGATAATATAGTGTGGTAAATATGTTTGTCATGAATAAGTTAATAAAGAAATGGACTTTTCAAATATATGATCAACTTAAAATTTATAAAGAGGATTTATCTTTTAATGCTATCTTCAGTGCCATCAATTTTCTCACCTACACTTTAGAAAGTTTTGTAGTTAATAAGTGTTAACTTTTAACAAGGCATACCTTTTCTTTGAATAAAACCTCCTTCTATTTTGTCGATATAATTCAAGCCATGCATATTGAGGAGATCTTCGAGTAAGCTTTTTTATGTTATCTCTGTATTTGTCAAATCCCTAACAAATAAGTTATTGATGTCACATCCATTCTTGTTGAATGTGAAACCACTAACCTTGTTTAAAAATGTCTTGGAGATACTTTTGTTACCTTCATAAACAAATTTTATGAGTAGAGATGAGGGATTGTTGTGGAAGTACTCTTGTCTCCTATTGTTGTCAATAGCATTTTGAGAAAAGAGCATCGTAAAGCTTTCCCTTGTATCCTAAATGATGGTATAGATTTGCTTGTGATACTTATGTAATTTGGTCTCGTGATCACTCCTAGCTCAATCTATTTATAAGCCACCTCAACTCGAGATCTAGTGACATCCACTTTATTATGGAGATCCAAAAACCATGATAGACTCCCTTTCTTAGATATCTTCATTTCCAAACAAAGTGGTAGTTCCCTTTCCCATAGAGTTTATGAGAAGAAAACCCACATAGATAGACATGTCCATGCATGCTCCCATCATTGCCCTACCCAATAAATGTCGTTCTCGACGCTTTGGTCATTGGGACTCTTAGGATCTTGGATATCAACAACCTTGGCATAGAGAAAAGCCATATTATAAAATCCCTACATAGCAATGCTTACACTACCTCCCAGATCAACATAAATTTCTTTAAACTTTTTTGTCCAAAACCTCAAAATCCCTTTCCACCCTAGGTCAAGCCTGCCTTTCCTACATCAAAGGTATCATTGACAAAATTGTCAAACTTATTACCAAAAAGAACAATTGAACCATCTTTAAACCCCACAAAACCTTGAAGAACCTCTTTAATAATGTGAAAGACAAAGTCAATCCCCCTCCTTAGTAAGGTATTAATCAAATTCACTACTCATGTGAGGTTTTGTAAATAGAGAAAAATGGTCATGGTATAAAAATTATACTTAAAGAATGTATATTGATATTAACCATAATGACACCCCTAAATCTTCCATCATTGAACTTTTTCCCATTATTAATCGCCACATAAAACAATTTTTTTAGTAAAAACCTAACACCATTCCACCAAACTTATCAAAGAAGTGATGGAAATCAAGAAGAATCCTAATAACGTCAACTATGAAGATGGTGAGCTTAACCAAACCTAGAAATCAATCATCCATTCCATATGTAACCATGTTGAGCCCACATAATCTTTGTTCCATTTCCTTTTTCTTTACCCACCCTTGTTGCCATCTTAACTTTATACCCTTCCCTTTCATTTTCTCCCCTTGACTTCCCTCCTTTTCTATACCTCTTTCTCTTTTTCCTTATTTCATATGTCTTGGGGTCATTTGCTCAGTTTTATATGTCTTTTTCCTTTTTCTCTCTCGTTTTCTTCCCTCTTATGTTTTATGTTGTTTCCCATCTTTATCTTCTTCTTCATTTTTGTCCTCCCCCTTTGTTCCTTTTCCTTCCCAATCCAATTTCCTATCCTCCAATCCCTTATTTATCCCTTTCATTCTCAAGTATGCATTTGTTTGTTTCATGCTTTCCTTCTTCTCCCTTTCCATTTTCTTGTTTACCTTTGTTTCCCTTAATGTTTTCTTCTTCCCCTCTCGCCTTTAATGGTTTTTGCCAATGGTCCTTGTTTTGGTTTGATCTCTTCTACTCCCATTATTAATTTATAATATTTTATTAATTTTATATGTTTGTCTATTCCCTTTTCTCTTCTTATACTAACATTTGTTTTATTTTTAGAACAAATCCATTTTATTAAACTTCACCTTGTTTTGTGTCTTTCTTATTTTTCTAAACTTCTATTAATTTTGATTGTGATTGCCATGATTCCTTGAGCTTCATTAGTATGTTGCATCTTTTTTGTTTTATAAATAGTGCTTCATTGACATGCATCATCTTACTGTCTTTTTTCATATGTGCTCCCTAGTGATGATCTAAGTGATCAACCAAACACACTAGAAAAAAAAACACAAATTATAGTTAACATGAGAATCATGCACAATGAATTTGTTGCAATGACTAACTTGACATTAATTCGGTCATTATGCCATCTTGTAGTGTCTCATGGTTAGTTGCTCCTAGGCAATTTGTCCCGGGAAAATAGATAAATTCAAAGCAAGTATTGGATGAATTTGACACATAAATATCCCTCGATCATTATATCTAAGAAGGTTGTGGTTTATGGGGAGGCAGGTGTGAGGGGGGTGTTTTTGGGCCCTGAAGGAATTAGGGAAGTCTCATTCTTTTGGAACCTATGGAATTCATCAAACAATAAGACATAAGCATATGTTTTATTGCAAGGACTTCAAATTGCAAAAAACCGTCAGATATCCCATTTTAACATTATTAGGGATTCAAAGAACACCATTAGATATTTTGTGGCAGGATCTTCTCCAAAGGATGTGGGTTTGGTGGCCATCATTAGTGGTATCAAAATTTTGCTCGCAAGTTTCTCCTCTCACTCTTTTTTTCATGTTCTTCGGAAAAACAATGCACATGCTATTGAAATGGCTAATAAATCCATTGGACATGCCCATGGCACATTATGGGTTGATGGGATTTTTCAATATCCCCCCCCCCCCCTCTCAATGTTGATTATGCAACTCATTGAGGTCGGGGCCCGCGGGGTTGTCGTGAGCATGCATAGTGGCATAATGCATGTGGACAGACACGTATCATCCACCCTTCAATTAATTCGAGAACTGGTCATTTCGACCTTTTGTACTATGCATTAAGTTGGTGAAAGGACTTCTGGACTCTTCACAAGAGTATGGCTCATGTGCGATGGGATGTCTACAAGTGGGAGGTTCGTCATGGATGGATTTTTTATCTTGTCCAACGGGAATTGTCCTTCTCCAAGATTATTTTAATCGTGGGGGAAAGTGGATATAATAGCTAAGTCTACAGAGAGGAATTGAGTAAAGTAGATCTCATCAACACTCACGAAAAAGTTTATGAGCTCGTAGGGATGATGTGAATTTGCAACATGAAGGTGTCAATCTGACATGAGTTGGGAGGGCTTCAATCAGGTTAGAAGAAGGTGGATATGACAGGGAAAGGGATATCGACTATCATGTCGGGTCATGGCTTGAGTGGATCTCACGTGGAAATGTCGGCTAGGGGTTATTTTTACCCTGGTAGTGTGATATCTAGGGTGTGGCTTCGAGTTCAACATTATGATATTTTGTTCTAGCTCTGTTGGCATCGTCGGAAGGTGGTGACATTATGGAGCTTCCTTTCTCTGCTAAGTGGTTTTGGGTTTTGCTCGCTCGCTTTGGGATATTTCCCTTTGGTTGGTGGTCTTCAATGCTGCTCAATTTGATGCAATGGAAGGTAGTGCAAGGAGGGGACAATTTAAGGAGGCTCTGGAAAAGGATGAGCCCATCTCCCTAAAAAGACTGTAAATCATTGTAAGTGTTTTGAATTCAACAGTGTCCTTTGTGGTCGACACTTTAGGAGAACATCGTGGCATTATGGGCCAATTTCAAGACGAGCTGGAGGTGTTGCAGTCTCAAGTGGAAGTGTTACAGCTCTGACCCCCCCTCCCCGTCAACTTCTACTTGACATCAATCTGGTTTGGTGGTGGCTTCTTTGACCCTCCATGATGTTGTTCTTATTCCAGACCTGAATGCACCAATAGAAAAATTGGATATGGAGGATGAGGTTCTGGGAAATTTGCCTTCTTCTGATAAATAATGTTTTGCTTTTCCATATGTATACTTGGAATTTTCTACAGAGTCTGCTCTGTTCAATTCTGTATTAAAGATAGATTTTGGAAGGTTGGGAGGTATGGCTTAGATAGTTGGTCTGCTGCTATTTTAGAGACTTCAAAATTTTGTCTTGTTTACTGGAAGGATCTTTTTGTACTTTGCGTACTTCGGCCACACCTTTAATGCAATATAAATCCACCATCTAGGTTGTGGTTTAGTTCTTTTTTATCATAGATCATAGGGTAATATCTTCTCACGAGATTCAACAAGAGTGTTAATGTTTAAGCCATTATTATAGATGTTTGCATTTCATTAGATAACAATCGCATAATCCAAGATCACTGAGAAATACACAATCACAAGAGACACAACATTTATCCTGGGAAACCCTCTAGGGGAAGAAAACACAGAAAACTTCCTTAATATAGATAGCCAAAACAATGCCAAGAGATCTCTTAAACTAATACAAAAAGTCCTCTCCCAGATATGCGCCACTCTCTCTCTCCTTCTTCTCCAGCAGCATATCTAAACTTGTCTCTCAAATGAGCAAGTGAGTTGTGTCTAAGTGAGGCGCTAGCCTCCTATATTTATACAAGTCTGGCACGTGTGAAATGTCTCTTCACTGGCAGAGCCGACTTCTCAAACTGGGTCGGTAAACCCAACTTTATTATATTTATGGGCTTCTTTAATATTTGTTGGGGCCGACTTCTTATTCTGCCTATTACAATTGTCTTTTGCCCAATCCGCAAAGGGGATTTGGTCCTATTAAAATAACTGACATGATCAATCCACAATGGGGATTGATCCTATGAATAATATATCAATAATAACAAGAATACTCTTTGCAGTTACATTATTTCAACACTCCCCCTTAACAAGAAGGGTATTCTTCAGCAACATCATGCGAGAGAGAGAGGACAACATCATCAACAACATCAAGTGGGTGAGAGGACAGCATCATCAATATCATCTTGGAACACTGACTGGCGTATCTATAAATCATCGGAAGTTTTCTTCATCGGCAACATAGTCATTCTCAAAGGAATGCCATCATCATCTGCATCAATATGTATTAGTATAAAAATTGATACAACATCATCATCACAGCAAGAGGTTGGCTCATCATGATACAAGACTGACTTTACGTCACAGCTGTCAAGCTGGAAGCTCAATACTTATCTCATCTCAATGTCTTGCTTTTACGTCACAACACTCACGCTAGAAGAAAGATACTAGACTGGCTTTACGTCACAACTATCAAGCTAGAAGCATAGTACTAGTCTCATCTCATCATCTTGCTTTGTGTCATAGCACTCGAGCTGGAAGCAAGATACTCGTCTTGCTTTATGTCACAACCATCTGGTCGAAAGCAGGATACTAAACTGGCTTTACGTCACAGCTATCCAGTCGGAAGCTTGGTGCTACTCTCATCATATCATCTTGCTTTACGTCACAACCATCAAGTCGGAAGCAAGGAACACATCCTGCTTTACGTCACAACCATTAGGTTGGAAGCAAGGAGCTAGACTTGATTTACATCGCAGCTATACAACCGGAAGCATAGTACTAGTCACACATCATCTTGCTTTACATCGCAACCATCAGGTTGGAAGCAAGGAACATATCATCTTGCTTTACGTCTGAAAACTAGGTCAGAAATAAGGAACATCTCATCTTGCTTTACGTCTGACAACTAGGTCAAAAGCAAGGAACATCTCATCTTGCTTTATGTCTGACAACTGGGTCAGAAGCAAGGAACATCTCATCTTGCTTTATGTCTGACAACTGGGTCAGAAGCAAGGAACATCTCATATTGCTTTACATTTGACAACTAGGTCAGAAGCAAGGAACATCTCATCTTGCTTTACGTCTGACAACTGGGTCAGAAGCAAGGAACACATCTTGTCTTGCTTTATGTCTGACAACTAGGTCAGAAGCAAGGTACACATCCTGCTTTACGTCACAACCACAAGGTCGAAAGCAGGGAATATCTCATCACAGCAACTACTCCCCCTTTCGAGGAAGGTCCTTTCGGACTATGCCAAGCTCATCTCAGAAGTACTCAAACTTCACACGAGATAGGGGCTTGGTCAACACATCAGCAACCTGTTCATCCATGCTAATGTACTAGAGATTTAAGGCTCCTCTCTGTACCATGTCACGGATGTAATGATAACGGATTTCTATGTGCTTCGACATGTCGTGGAATACAGGATTCTCTGTCATATTTATGCAGCTCTAGTTGTCACATAGAATCAAGATTGCTCTCATCTCTAAGTCAAATAGGTCGATCAACAACTTTCGAAGCCATATAGCTTTGCAGCTGGCAGAACATGCAACAATGTATTCTGCTTCCACTGTGCTAAGAGCAATACTAGATTTCTTCCTACTCTGCCACGAGATCATAGCTGATACCAAACTGAAACAACATCCTGAAGTGTTTTTCCTATCAAAAACACTTCCTACCCAATCTGCATCAGTATATCCTCTCAATGTGAAATCACGATCTCCATCATAGTTGAGACCATAATCTATTGTACCTTTAAGGTACCTCATCACATGTTTTGCAGCCACTAGGTGAACATGTCTCGGTTCTACCAGAAACTAACTCAAGGTGTTCACGACAAAATAAATGTCTTATCTAGTGTTCGTCAGGTACATCAGCGATCCAATAATCTGTCTGTACAGTGTGGCATCAATCAATTCTGATGAAGTATCGACCAACAACTTCAGCTTCGCTTCCATGGGTGTATTCATGGGCTTGTATTCCAACATGTCGAATCTCTTCAAGATTTCGACCGTGTACTTCCCTTGGTTAAGGAAGATCTTCTCAGGACTCTGCCATACCTCAAGACCTAAGAAATAATGCATTAGACTAACGTCTTTCATTTCAAATTCCGAGGCAAGTCTCTTTTTACATTCAGTGATGAGCTTTTCTTCTCCAGTTAAGAATAAGTCATCCACATATAGTAGTAAGATTACTGGCTCATTGTTCATGATTTTGAAGTAGAGATTAGAGTCTTCTTTACTCTTGGTAAAGCCTAAGCTCCTCAAGAAACTATCTATACGGCCATACCAAGCTCCAGAAGCTTGCTTCAATCCGTATAAGGCTTTCATCAATCTGCAGACATGAGACTTCATGTCTTCAGCCTCAAATCCTTAAGGTTGCCCTATATACACTTCCTCTTCAATAACACCGTTTAGTAAAGTTGTCTTCACGTCCATCTGGTGCATCTTCTACTTCATCTTAGCTGCAAGAGCTATGATGGTTCTGATCGAAGTGTATCTGGCCACAGGAGCGAATGTCTCTTCATAGTCAATGCCTTCCTTCTGGGAAAAGCCATACTTCTCAATACTTCCATCAGCAGCANTATCTGGCCACAGGAGCGAATGTCTCTTCATAGTCAATGCCTTCCTTCTGGGAAAAGCCATGAGCGACAAATCTTGCTTTAGACTTCTCAATACTTCCATCAGCAGCATGTTTTATTTTGAAGAGCCATCTGGAGGATACCCCATCTTTATTCTTCAGTCTGGGAACTATTTCCCATACTTCATTCTTCATTATGGATTGGTATTCCTCTGTCATGGCATCTGCCCATTATTTCCTCTAAATGGCTTCTTCAAAGCAGGTAGGCTCCTCTTCTAGGAGATCACACATCAAAGCCATATAACTAGAGAATGGCTTTGGTCTTTTCACCTGTCTTGTAGTTCCTTGGGAAACACCGTACTTCTCTCCATCTTGAATAAGCTCTCTGGCCTAAGCTGGCTTTCTTTTATGGAGGATCGTCATCTGAGGAGGTTCTTGCACTTCTACTATATCATGGTCTTCTAGAAGTTCCTCATCAGGGGAACTTACAACTTCCCTCACTGGTTCTACAGCTCTGGGAACCTCCCTCATTGCAGTATTGGGGATTACGGGTTCCTCTTCATATACCTCTTCAAGCTTGCATAGTTTAGATTTCTTGAGTGTTGCATCTTCATCAAAGGTCACATCCCTGCTGATCTCAATGTGATGTTGACCTGGTATATAGATTCTGAAGGCCTTGCAGACCTCACAATATCCCACAAATATTCCCTTCTTTCCTAAAGGGTCCAGCTTGTTTCTCTTTTCTTTAGGTATATGAATAAACATTGGACAACCAAATATTTTTGAGATGGCTTACCTCTGGCTTCTTTCCGGTGAACATCTCTTCCGTTGTCTTGAGCCCAAGTGCACTATGGGACAATCAGTTCTGCACATAAATAGCTGCCATTACTGCTTCTGCCCATAAGCAAATAGGAATATCTTGATCATGGATCATAGTCTTCACAGCTTCCAGTATGGTTCTGTTCTTCCGTTCAGCTACATCATTTTGTTGGGGATTACAGGGACTAGTGAGTTCCCTCTAGATCCCAACATCTTTGCAGAAGTTCACACATTCTTTTGAGGTATATTCTCCTCCATTATCTGACCTGAGTATCTTAATCTTTCTTTCAGAAAGGTTCTTTATCAAGGGTTTGAATTCCTTGAACTTGCTGAACTCTTCAAATATATTCAGGTCTTACGAGCGTATTCATTAATGAATGATACATAGTATACACACCCACTAATGGAGGACGATGACATTGGACCACACATATCTAAATGAATGAGTTCTAGGACTTCTTCTGCCTTGCTGTATTTCTTCGGAAACAGGTTCTTGATGTTCTTCCCTTGTGCACATCCATTGCATACGCCTTCATGGTCACCTTTGAGTTCTAGTAAACTTGTTACCGCTTTGCATATGTATGGTAGTGCCTTGTAGTTAATGTGAGCTAATCGTCTATGCCAAAGTTCACATGGATTCTTCAATGGCATGGGTCATGGCAGCTTCTGAGTGACCCTTTAGCTTATGCAAGCCACCTTCTTCTTTTCCAATGATGATTGCTTCATTTATGGTCTTTCCTTTAGCATGTTGCCTTCTGCAACCTTCTCTATAGCTTCTTCATGTGACCTGGAGCAAGGTCAACAAAACAACAAGCAAGAATAATATACTTCTGATAATATAAAGCAATAGCACAAACAATCATCACAATAGCTCCTTTAGAGATATCACTTCTAATTTATCTGAAGCAAAGATTAAAGGTAAGGAATACAATACGAAATGAGGTCAACACTCTCATGGTGTTGTGACTTAGCATTCTTCCATGGCAACCTGGAACTAACACACGAGGTTTCTCCTAGAGGAGGTGTTAGTTGTATTAGGCAAAGCATTTACCTCTATATTCTCACATGCTATAAAGTATAATACTTTACGATGACTGCTATCTCAACTATAGTCATCAACCTGTCATGTGTACCTTTGAATCTTATTAATCTTGATTAATCAAACCTGGAGCCTTGTACTCAAGAATGAGTGCTTGTTTTTCTTCCAGGTTTCCTTCACTCCAATGACGAGTGCTTTCTTTAACCTGTCTGTTGTACTAAGACAATACACTATCTTGACAGAAGGTTAGGTTAGAGGATAAGCTCTATGATCAGCTTTTAATCCTTCTAATAATTTGATCATAGCTTCAACATGCAATACTGATCAAGATAATGTCATGACAAATAGATGCATATCAGAATAATCACACCTGGGTTGCATCATTCCTCTGAATGTGTTGGATCTTGAGATCCTTCTGGATCTATGGAAAGAGATCCCTTCTCCTACAAATACTCTTTAGGGTTTAACATTAAACATATGTGAGTACATACCTCTGATAGCATTTGCAGGTAGTGGCTCCATCTGGTAGCAACGGTAATCATTACCAACTCTTAATAAAACTTCAAGGGTGATTGCAATTGGTTCTACAGCTGCAACTACAACTGGTACTGCAACTGCAACTGGTTCTAAGACTGCAACTGCAACTTAGGGTTTTATGAGTAAACCCTAATTTTTCAAACTTCGAATTTTGATATTCTGATCTAGGGGATAGATGCACTAAGCTGAGGCGAGTATGTTGATGTAGTCAGAATTTCGAAAATCCAATTTTTACCCCATCAAACTTGATTTGCAGATTTCTGGACTGGTGCTTTTGGTTTTCTGGTACTCTGGTACTTCTGGTACTCTAGTTTTCTGGTACTTTGTGAAACTAGGGTTTCACTTTCAGGGAGATCTAGCCACTGAAAAAGTGCGTTGAAGGTGCCAAAATGATCCTTGGGGGAGGGCGCACTTTTTTAGATGGTTTCGGCGCTGAAAAGTTTCACCATCAAAAAGCCCTAATTTTCATGTACAGTGACAGTGACGTTTTTCACTTGTGAAAGATGCTTCCTTCAGCTTGGCTCTGAAACCATGTTAATGTTTAAGCCATTATTATAGATGTTTGCATTTCATTAGATAACAATCGCATAATCCAAGATCACTGAGAAATACACAATCATAAGAGACACAACATTTATCCTGGGAAACCCTCTAGGGGAAGAAAACCTAGCAAAACTTCCTTAATATAGATAGCCAATACAATGCCAAGATATCTCTTAAACTAATACAGAAAGTCCTCTCCCAGATATGCGCCNTATAGATGTTTGCATTTCATTAGATAACAATCGCATAATCCAAGATCACTGAGAAATACACAATCATAAGAGACACAGCATTTATCCTGGGAAACCCTCTAGGGGAAGAAAACCTAGCAAAACTTCCTTAATATAGATAGCCAATACAATGCCAAGATATCTCTTAAACTAATACAGAAAGTCCTCTCCCAGATATGCGCCACTCTCTCTCTCCTTCTTCTCCAGCAGCAGATCTAAACTTGTCTCTCAAATGAGCAAGTGAGTTGTGTCTAAGTGAGGCCCTAGCCTCCTATATTTATACAAGTCTGGCACGTGTGAAGTGTCTCTTCACTGGCAGGGCCAACTTCTCAAACTGGGTGGGTAAATCCACCTTTATTATATTTATGGGCTTCTTTAATATCTATTGGGGCCAACTTCTTATTCTGTGTATTACAATTGTCTTTTGACCAATCCACAAAAGGGGATTTGGTCCTATTACAATAACCGACATGATCAATCCACAATGGGGATTGATCCTATGAATAATATATCAATAATAACAAGAATACTCTTTGCAGTTACATTATTTCAACAAAGAATTCGTGTGATTAGTACCTTTTCGATCCTATTCTTTTATATTGATGTATTCAACAAGGTTTCCTTCTTACAATAGGTTTATCAACAAGAGGTGAAAAAATCTTAATGTCAAAAGAAAAATACCATTTAAGAAGGGAACTATGCACTGGTCAAACATCGAGCCAAGCCCAAACTATGGTTGGGGTTTAACCTAGTTGATTCCATTTTTGAACCTGTCGTTTATTGATTAGGCTTGTAGAATTAAGTGTTAAGGCTCATCAAGTTGAAATCTTGGATGTCATCATTATGGTTAAGTTTATTCTCAAAAGAGAAAGCATGGGAGACTCTTTTCTATCCAAGGTAGAGGCATTCAAAACTCTAGTCCGATCCCTAAATTCAACCAAAGGAAATCTATCGATGTAGAGAACATTGGTAAAGAGGATGGAAACCATCCCCCAATTGGACATTCGATCTTCAAAACCAAGGAAAAAATCCCTCATTCTATATGACTATGCATTAATAGGAAAGTTTACCAATCTTTGGCCTAGTATAATAGCTACATAGTCATGGATAGCAAAACACTAGGCTCCTAAGATCCAAGATAAGGTTTTTTTTTTATGCTTGTCATCATGGATATTTTCTATTTATATTTAATAACATGGATGAATGAGATATGATTTTTCACTCTGGACCCTTTTTCAAGGGATCTAAGGGAATGTTTATGTCACATTTGTCATTTGAATTCAACCCAAAATGGAGATTTCTATGGCCCTTGTGTGAGTCGATTTGCCTTGTATCCCTTTAATTTTATGGAAGATATCCTCCCTCGAAGCCATTGGAGACAATTTACTATTTAAGCAAATCCAAAAGGATAGATGTATTCTATGTTGAAATTACTAAGA
>JASDQU010505361.1:31201-60356 GCA_032191745.1 Picea mariana | reverse complement strand
ACAGATTTTCACGAGGAAACCCATAAAGGGAGAAAACCTCTTCTTCTTCGAAAATGATAGGCAGTCTTTTAAGTTATGTACATCATCTATAATTGAGCACCAACTCAATGTGAGGCTACTACCTCTGTTTTACAAGCTCCAACTTGTTTGAGAGCACCAACTCTTTGGTTTCTCTAGCACCCACTAGAATGAAGCACCAACTCCCTTAATGTTCCAGCATCAACTGGATGGAAGCGCCAACTTCCAGTTACACAGGCTCCAACCTGTATAACAGAGAACACTTGTTCTCCCTTGCACCACCCTGCCACCCTAGTTTTTCTGGCTACAACTAGATGGAAGCTACAACTCCCTGTGTTCAAGCACCCACTTGAACCTCTGAGGACAACAGTCCTCCCTAGCACCTCCATACCACCCTTATTACAAATAAATGATTGAATAACCAACAACACAGATAAATCAATTCTTACCACTTCTTCATTGTTCTGCATTTCTTCTCTGCTACACTATTCTTCTGCTCTGTTCATACTTGGCTTGACTTTTTTTTTTTACGAAAACGGTTATAGTTTATATTAGAGGGGTGGCAAAGCCACAGATTCAGCTACAAATTTCCCCGAGTTTCTTCGGGCCTACAGATCAAAATTACAAAATGTGATGCAACACTATTTCAGCATAAGATCCATCGTTGTTTCAACATAATTTCTAGCACTGTGTTTCAGCAAATGTTCCAGCGCTGTGTTTCAACATATGTAACAACACTGTGTTTCAACAACTGTTCCAGCACTGTGTTTCAGCATATGTAACAGCACTGTGTTTCAGCTGTTACAACACTGTGTTTCAACATAAGTTCCAGCTATGTTTCAACACTGTGTTTCAGCATCTGTGTTCCAGCATCTGTGTTCCAGCATCTGTGTTCCAGCATCTGTGTTCCAGCATCTGTGTTTCAGCATCTGTGTTCCAGCTCTGTTTCAGCACTGTGTTCCAGCTTTGTTACAGCACTGTGTTTCATCTTCTGTTCCAGCTCTGTTTCAGCACTGTGTTTCAGCATCTGTGTTCCAGCATCTGTGTTCCAGCTTCTGTGTTTCAGCATCTGTGTTCCAGCTCTGTTACAGCACTGTGTTTCAGCATCTGTTCCAGCATTGAGTTTCAGCAACTGTTCCAACACTGTGTTTCAGCATCTGTTCCAGCAATGTGTTTCAGCGTGAGTTACAGCCCTGTGTTTCAGCTTGATACAACACTGTTTCAGCATATGTTACTTCTCTCCTGCACTTTGGAATCCTTTCTAGCAAATTTCAGACATTTGCARTTTCTGACAGGAGCTCTCCGGACGTTTCCTTCTCCCCAAACTCTAAGGGATTGGTTCATGATCTAGCAATTGGAAGAGTGCAAGAGGGCGGAGTGGGTTCATGGGATCTCCACATTATTCATGATTCCATTTACTGACAGCACCCCAACCTCCAATAACACACCTTTGTTGGCTTCCTTATCAGCCATTCGGTTGAGGTCCCTTAACACGTGAAAGAATTGATAGGAGTTCAAATTCCTTAAGAGGAGGCGAATTTTATCAAGGAGATTGTTGAGCTTAGTGCTTTGAGTTGTGGAGTGTTTGATCATGGCCTGTATTATTATTCTGGAATCGCCTATGATTGTCAAGTCCTGGGTTCTGAGTTTAATTGCCTGGTGCAGACCTTGCCAGAGAGCCAATGCCTCAGCTCTGTTATTGGACTCTATACCGAGTCCAATAGCAAATTGCGTTATTATGTCCACTTTGGGATTTTCGATGATGCCCCCTCCTCCAGCCTGGCCATACTTGGCTTGACTTGCTGTCTCTTTCTATCTGTTATTTCTCATGCTCTTTGATATGTGCACATTTTGCTCTCTTTGCCTTTTCTCCTATGTTCAGCTTCTGTTCCTTATCTCTGAGCTTTCTTCACACTGCGCATATTGTAATTTTACTTTTCTACAGTTCAACTCATTTTTCAGTCAGAACAACCAACTCCACACGATCACGCAGTGTTTCTTTTATTCACTTCCCTCTTTAGTTACACCTCGAATCTCCTTGGGCAAAAACGCCTCAGCAACTGAATCGCCAACCATCCAAGAACCATGATTCCGTTCTGCTAACTGAATTGTAACTAAATAGTTAATCATGAAGAGAAACAATAACCCTTCGATCATATTTCTGATTAACCTGCACCGTTGGATTATAAATGATCGATCTCACGCTTACTCCATATGCCCACTGGCTGTGACCACGAGCCTAAATAAAATGCCTTTCGCATTTTACATTTTGCGATTTCGCATGTCGTGAATTCTTGTTGCGAGGCATCTCGACTCTCCAAGTCGCAATCTTTGAAACTCCATGTCGCAATTTCGCATTTCGGCATTTCGTGATTTCACATGTCGCGAATTCCTATTGTGAGGCATCTAGACTCTCTAAGTCGCGATCTCCAAAACTCCATGTCGCAATTTCACATTTTGGCATTTCGCGATTTCGACAATTCTTTTGATGAGATATCTTGATGCTCCAGCAAGACTAAATAAAATGCCTTTTGCATTTCGCATTTCGACATTTCACGATTTCACATGTCGTGAATTCCTGTTCCGAGGCATCTCGACTCTCCAAGTCGCGATCTCCGAAACTCCATGTCATAATTTCGCATTTCCCAATTTCGCATGTCGTCAATTCCTGTTGCGAGGCATCTCGACTCTCCAAGTCGCGATCTCCGAAACTCCATGTCGCAATTTCGCATCTCGACATTTCGCGATTTTGGCAATTCTTGTGATGAGATATCTTGACGCTCCATGTTGCGATCCCCGAAACTTCGAAACTCCATGTCGCAATTTCGCATTTCGGCATTTCACGATTTCGCATATTAGGAGCTCGAGAGGTTAGGGAACCCCGTTCCTTTGACTTTTCAATCAGCGAAATGACGATCTTTCGCCACATGTCCTATGGACCCAACGGTCTAGATCTTATCGTGATTTCAAAACTTCACGGGCCTTCGTCGTGTCTGATCAACGGTCCAGATCAATCCTCGATTCGACAGCTAGGATTATTTCGCGATTTCGCATATCGCGAGTTGGAGAGGTTAGAGCACTCCTTCCTTTGAACTCTCAGTCAACGAAGTGTTGATCTGTAACCACGTGTCCTTCCCGAAGATGGACGGTCCTCCTGCTTTTGAGATTTTGTAAGCCTGCTTCACCTTGCATTTTAAAGAATGTGCAGGTTCTCCTGGATCCAACACCGGTCGGACCTCGGGATCAGATCTGACGCATGAGATCTTTTCTCTTCTACTGCATGCTCCTCCTATTTGAATTTCGATTTGACGGTCATCAGGAAATCTAAATGGGACCCAACGATCATTGTTGCTCTTCACTGTTGAACTTGCCATTGCCATGCTATTATCGCTGCACTGTTGATCGTGATCTTTTTCATCAATGACAAATACGCATACTCTGCCTCTGTCTGAAAACATGCCAACAATCTCCCCCTTTGGCATTGATGGCAACCCCTTGAAGAACGTCCAACTATACCACTGTAGCATCTTTGAAATTACCACTTCTCCCCCTTTGACATCAATGTCAAAGAAGAAACACACTCCCCCTGTCAACTATGAGAAGCTTAGAAATACAACAGATATTCAATAAGTACTCCCCCTGACCAGGTGAACAGATTAGACGAAAGAAGTTATAACCCCCAACTTTTGACGAAGATATCCAAAAGGGGTCGCTGCTAACAGTTTAGTAAAGATATCAGTTATATGTTCTGTGGAAGGGATATAATTCAGCTGAACAACTCTGTTTGTGACTTGTTCTCTAAGAAAATGGTATTTTATTGGGATATGCTTAGTCTTGGAATGAAGAACATGATTCTTGGAGACACTAATGGCACTAGTGTTATCAAAGTGAATTGTAATCGGATCAGTATAATTTACCTTCAAATCTGTAAGAGTTTGAATCACCCATAAAATCTGAGTGCAACAAGTAACAACAACAATGTACTCTACCTTTGTAGTTGATAAGGAAATAGATCCCTGGTTCTTACTAATCCATGCTACCAACGAGTCACCCAGGAAGAATGCACCTCCACTGATGCTCTTTCTCTCATCCACGCAATTTGCCCAATCTGCATCTGAATAAGCAGTTAACTGAAAATTTTGATTTCTTGGATACCACGGACCACAAGTCATTGTTCCCTTCAAGTATTTGAATATCCTTGTGACATCTACCAAATGACTTTGTTTAGGAGCAGACTGATAACGACCTACCATTCCAATAGCTTGCATTATATCAGGACGGGATGTTGTGATGTACAGAAGACTGCCTATCCATGTGTTTCTTCCCGCTTCATTCCATTGTTTGTGGATTTCTGGTTCGCAAGCTCCATCTCCACATCCCCATGGTGTTGTTGTAGTGTTTCATCCTCCTTGTCCCCATATGACCCAATGGATAGCCTAGCCATGGAATGTGCCACAATGTCGATGCTAACCACACTAGCAATTGTTTGCTTTAGTGCAATGTACTTAGTCTAAAGCTCTATAATTTGTTGTCTCTATTTGTGCAAAGTTTCCATGAACAAGGAAACTTCACCATCCATATTGGTTTATTGGGTCTGCATTTTATCAAAAATAGAAGAAATTGCAAATTTATTACCATCAGAGTGTGCCTCGTGTCTTATGAGCATGCACCAAATATTTACAGTCTCACACAATGGACACTGGCTAGCATGCATGTGGTCCATTGGTATCTCTCAACCAAAACCCCAATATTGTCTAGACTTGTCCAACGTCTATCTCAAGCTAAAAAGACTATCACTAATTTGTAACCCAACAAAACCAAAGACGTTGTGAGGCTCCCTTGCCAATAATTGAGAGCACCACCAGTGTCACACCAAAGAAGTCTCACTCTCGCATTATATAAAGGTCAGAGCTAATGATCCAAAAGAGTGTCCCCATCCACCATTCTAGCCAAGAAAAACCCAACAATGAGGCGAAATACCATTAGCCCTCTAGAGATGAGAGATAGGGGGTCCACCAAAAGCATGACTAACCCCTCCACCATTAGATGCCTCCAGGATGTCGATTCTCACTCAAGATCTCAAATTCATACAATGCAAGTATAGGAGCCAACTAGGACCCAAAATTACAGAGCCTCAATAAAAGCAAAGGTGACTTTGAACCTCGAAACGGACTCAGCTGCAACAAAAGAACAAACCACAATAACACCACAAACATCAGGTCCTCATGCTTATATGTAACATTATATATTGCAATTTCTCCTAGAAATATAAAATATACTAATTTTCTTCTTGAAAAAAGAAAAAAAATTATTAGTGTATATTTGTGTGTGTGTTTGAGTGCCCAAGGGGTTGGATCCAATGGTGAGGAGTGATGATTTTTTCACCATTGGTCAAGGTTAAATTCCCAAGGCAGATCTTTTCTACATGCATGCAACCATCCACCAAAAGCATGTTATCGATGGGGAGGTCACAAGTTCCAATTCAGTCTGACTACTCAGGGTTACCAGCCACTCTTGTGGTTGGCAATTGACAACATAAGATATTCTTTGGATGAGAGGGGAATCCTGCTAAGTTTTCTTTCGAAAAAATGTGTGTGTGTGCACCTTTTTCACAGGGAGTTATGAATCCTACATTGCATTTATATAGCATAAATTTCAATTGCTTCATTTTTTTTTTGTTTTTTTAATAGAAATTCTTATTATAAAAGTGATGCAGCTACACTATACAACATGTAAATACATATAATAAAATTGTTCAACAAAATTGTCATGAATGAGTCTAGAACTTGAATCTAACATTTTAGATCTACATGAATTTTTTCCAAAAGATACTCCTCAAACCTACTATACATATATACTTGGACAAATACTCCAATTAATAGACAAGATTTAAAAAAACATACAAAATTATTATACATGGCCCAACTATCCCTGTGCTTCTTCTCGCTTCATTTCATTGTTTGACGAGTTCCAGTCTGCGAGTTCCATCTCCACATCCTCAGGTTGTTGTTTCATTGTTTCATCCTCTTTGTCACTAGATGACCCAATGGATAGCCTGGCCATGTAATAGGCCACGATGTTGATGTTAAACACACTAGAAACTATTTGCTTTATAGCAGTGCACTCAGCTTGAAGCTCTACAATTTGTTGTTTATCTTGATGTGACGTTTCCCATCAACAAGGCAACTTTGCCACCCTTGTTGGTTTCTTGGGTTTGCATTTTATCAAGAATTGAAGAAATTGCAAATTTATCACCATTGTATAATAAAATTGTTCAACAAAATTGTCATGAATGAGCCTAGAACTTGAATCTAACATTTTAAGTCTACATGAATTTTTTCAAAAAGATACTCCTGGGACCTACTATACATATACACCAGGACAAAGATTCCCACCAATAGACAAGATTTTAAAAACACGAAACATACTATATATGGCCCAACTATCCATTTTCTTCTTTTTGCTTCATTTCATTATTTGTTGAATTATGGTTTGTGAGATCCATCCCCACATCCTCGGGTTGTTGTTGTAATGTCTCATCCTCTTTGTTCTCAAATGGCCCAATCGATAACTTGGCCATGGAATAGGCCATGGTGTTGATTCTAACCACATTGAAAATTGTTCGTTTTGAGCAACACACTCAGGCTGAAGCTCTATAATTTGTTGTCTCTATTGGTGCAAAGTTTCCATCAACAAGGCAACTTCACCTTCTTTGTTGGTTTCTTGGGTTTACAATTTATCAACAACAAAAGAAATTGCAAATTTATTTCCATAAATGTGCACCTCGTGTCTTCTGAGCACGTGCCAAATATTTTCAGTCTCACACGATGGACATTGGCCATCAAGCCCACGGTCCATTGACCTATCTCCTAGCCAAAACCCCAATATTGTCTAGACTTGTCCCACACCTCTGATCTGGAAAGGCTATCACTAGTTTGTAACCCAATGAAACTAGAAGAGAGAGTGAGGTGTTGATATTATGGTAGCTGCGGGAGGTATTAACCTCTATGTGTAACCTTTGGCTAGAATAGAATATTCAAGAAGCAAGAGAAACCCTAAACAGATGTGTAGAAATCCTAGAAGACAAGTCGACTCAGTAAAAGAATTAATATTTAAGTATTAGATTCTAAAATGACAAATTGGCCCAGACAAGTGACAAGAACCACTATAAATAAGAGATGATCTAGCTCATTTGTACACACACACACTCTCAGTCAAGTCTGGCGCGCAAGTTTGGAGCTGTATCTGCAAGGATGGAAGGTGGATCTTCTGGGATGGTTCTTGGTCTCTCTCTCTCTAGCACCATCTAGCCTAAGATGTGCGCCCTATCCTCTAGTATTTCTTGGCGATGTTCTTGGTGATATTTCTTGGTGGTATTCTTGGTAAGTGCAACTGCAACTACAATTGTTGCAACTGTTGCAGTTGAGTATTGTTCTTGCTCTGTGGCTTTGAGACTTTTTGTTTGGTGAGCTACCTTTGGATAAAGATGAGCTCTCTTGGATATCTGTTGGTTTTAGTGTTGCTTCCAGAATCATTCTATATAGAAAAGGTTATGGTGCTTGGGGGTGGCTATGTGCCTGTGGTTGGGTGACAATACTGATATTGTCTATGGTAAAACGAGCACGTCGAATATTTTAACAGGTTATGGGCCCACACCACCTTTAGGACAGTCTAACCACTAAAAGGTAGTGTGGTAGTTCTTCATTAAGCTCGTTGTGGCACCACTTGCAACTGCAACCAGGGCTTCTGATTGTGCAGCTGCAACAAGGGTTTTTGTTTGTGCAGCTGCAACAAACCCTAATCCAACTCTTTAGGCACCTTAAGTGAATCGTTGGACCTAATTTCTGGATATTCTAGTGTGCCTTAGCCTAGCACACCTGTTGGTACTCTCAACAAGGAAAAACATCAAGTTTGAGTTTTTGGTCAAAGTCAAAAGGTTGACTTTTGGTCAAAATTGTTTTTGTGCTCAAAGTTGAAATTTCATAGTTTCTAGTTTGTTCTAATCATTAAACCTTTTTTATTTAGTTTCTAACCTCTTCTTGACAATATGGTGTCTAGTTTCATATTAGAAGACAAGTTGAACGATGTTGCAAATTTCAAAGGTATGCACTTGTATATGCTTTTCATGTTATATCATCTAGCAAAGCATGAGTGTGTTTTGCAGGGAATGCACAAGAGACCTTGTCCAAGCAATGATCTTGGATTCCATACATTCAGAGGAACAAGTAGTTGAGGCTCTAGGTTCCAGGTTTTACTGATCAAATTGTTAAGTTTCAATTTGCACAATTCAAGTTTGATAGTTGTTATAGTACAAATAAATACTATAGTCAAGACAACAATCTTTGAAGGGTTCTATTACTGCTAGGCATACTTGGTTGTATGTAAGTACTATTGATATAGATGCTTATTGTACTTGTTTTCAAAATAAACTAACATCTCCTCTAGGAGATATTTCTTGTTCCTGGGTAGGTCACCTTGGTAATTCTATGATCCTTGTTACCATAGATATGTTCTTATGAAAATGTTCTTGGAAATACTTTTTTTTCTTATTGTTCCTGTTCTGGGAAGGTCACAGGCGATAGCTCTGAGAAGGAACTAGAGTGACAGTTGCAAACATGGAGCATATGACTCCATCAAGTTGTGAGAGAGGTGCTCTCACCAAGTACCAATTCTAAAGGAAGATATGATGGAAGAATATCAATACATCATGAAAAATGATGTATGGGAAATCATACCTAGACCTGAAGAAAAGTCTATAAATGAGTTTACAAGATAAAGCATGCAATAGATGGGAGTATTGATAAATATAAGGCAAGAGGGTTCTCTCAACAAGAGGGAGAATACTATGATGAGACGTTTGCTCCAGTTGCCAGATGCACCTCTATTAGAACCGTCATATCTCTTGCAACATCCATGGGTTGGAGTTTACATCAGATGGATGTAAAGACAACTTTGCTCAATGGAGTGATCGAGTATACATAGAGAAACCTCAAGGTTTTGTGGTACACTTGAGAGAAACCCGTGTATGAAGAAGGCCTTGTATGGACTCAAGCAAGCTCTAAGAGCTTGGTGCAGAGCCTCTCATTATTTAGTGTAAGAGGGAGTTAGCCTCTGAATTCAATATGAAGGATCTCGGTCTCATGCATTATTATTTGGGACTAGAAGTATAGTAGAAGCATGGTGAAATCTTCCTCTGGCAACGAAAGTATGTTCTAAAGATTCTTCAGATGTTTGGGATGATGGATTGCCAATCGATGGAAACTCCTATGGTGACAAATATGAGGAAGTTGAGAGACTCTGATTCTGATCCAGTAGACTCGTCCTTGTACCAACAGTTGATTGGCTCATTAATGTATTTGGTGAATACTCGGTCGAACATTTGCTTTGTTGTGAACACATTGAGCCAGTTCCATGTGGAACTAGAAATGAGCATTGGATAGTTGCAAAGCATGTTTTGAGATATATTCGTGGGACGCTAAACTATGGTTTGAGATATGCCTCAAAAAATGATGTACAACTGCATGGATTTACTGATTCAGATTGGGCAAGGAGTGCAGATGACAAAAAGAGTATTTCTGGTGTATGTTTCAATTTGGGATCTACTATGATATCATGGACTAGCACGAAACATAAGTTTGTGGCACTCAGTACTACAGAAGCATAGTATATTGCAGCTTGTGATGCTTGTACAGAAGCAGTATGGCTCTGTAAATTGGTTTCTGGACTATTTGACTAGGTGTTGGATTCGATTGTGATATATTGTGATAATCAAAGTTGTCTAAAGCTCTCAGAGAACTCGTTGTTCCATGATAGGTTGAAGCACATTGAGATCAAGTACTACTTTCTCCATGATAAAGTCCAGAGGGGAGATGTGATATTTCAGTATATCTCCACCGATGAGTAGACAATTGATATTTTGATGAAGCCTCTATCCAAGATAAAGTTTTCATACTTAAGGGACAAGCTGGGACTTGTGGAGATTGTTCCCTTGGATGAGAGGGAGGAGATGACTTCCTCGGTTGGGAGGGAGTGATAATATGTGGGATCATGGACAATGATTGAGCTGCAAATATGTATAATGCTAGTACAACTTAGAGATGATGCTTTCATCGTGCTAGTTATGATCATGATAGTACAACTTAGATATTATACAGATGGTTGGAGTTGTGGATGATACAATGGCCTAAGGTGCATCACGCTAGCACAACTTAGAGGTGGGCATACAACTTAGATATGATGTATTGACATCATGCTAGATATGTTCATGCTAGTACAACTTAGAGACGATGCTTATGAGTCACATCATGCTAGATATGGACATGCTAGTACAACTTAGAGGTGGACATACAACTTAGATATGATGTATTGACATCATGTTAGATATGTTCATGCTAGTATAGCTTAGAGATGACCATACAACTTAGAGGTGATGTAGATGGCTTGTGTCATGCTAGTACAACTTAGATATGATATACAACTTAGATGTGATGCATTGGCATCATGCTAGATATGCTCATGCTAGTACAACTTAGCGATGGTCATACAACTTAGAGGTGACACAGAGAGGCATTGATCTACATCATGCAAGAACAACTTAGATATGACATACATCTTAGATATGATGCACCTGCATAATGCTAGTTATTTTCATGCTAGTACGACTTAGAGATGATGTAGATGATACTCTGGATCATGCTAGTACAACTTAGATACCATGCATTCACATCATGCTAGTACTGATTATAGGTGATGCAGTTGATGACATTGTTGATGCAGGATGATATCAAATGATATGATTTGATTTTTGTGGAGACTGTATGTATCTGGACAGTAGTTGTACGCTACTATAGTGGATGTGCTCCACTGGTAGTGATTGTGTGTCACTGCTTAATAGTTGTGTGCTACTAGGAGTGGTTGTGTACCACTAGACAATAGTTGTGTACTACTATGGATCAACATTGTTGTGATCTGTTGGATTGCATTGTAGTAAATGTGTACTACTACTGGATTGTCATGGAGATTACCAGTAGTGTTGAAGGTGTTTCCCAGGTTGGTGTGCCAACCAGAAGCGTTGGAGGTGATTACCAGCTAGATGGATAGTGATATGATGCAAAGGCATTGATCTACATCATGCAACTACAACTTAGAGATGGTGCATTGACACCATGCTAGTACGACTTAGAGATGATATAGATGGTACTCCACATCATGCTAGATATGATCATGCTAGTATAACTTAGATATGATGAAGAGCATCATGCTAGTACAACTTAGAAATGATGCAGTGCATCATGCTAGTACAACCTAGATATGATCATACGACTTAGAGATGATACAGTGGAGAGGATGGTTCTTGGAGCCATTGAGGACATTCAACATTTGTTGGGATAATCATTCTTTTAGGACGTATCTCCGGATTAGAAGAATGGTCCTTGTATCACTTCGTTGAGTGAGTGACTTATTAAACATCATGCTCGATTACTCAGATGGAGCATGGCCTCAATAGATGATGCAGTTGATGCTATCAGATGATACCGATAGTGGTGATGTTGCTCGTGAGTTGATCTACGTGATCATGAGATAACCTGTGTGGCTATGACGATGCTACTTGTTAATACCTCCCTAGCTAGGAGGGAGTGTTGATATTATGGTAGCTACGGGATGTATTAACCTCCATGCGTAACCTTTGGATATAATAGAATATTCCAGAAGCAAGAAAAACCCTAAAAAATGTGTAGAAACCCTAGAAGAGAAGAGGGCTAGGTAAAATAATTAATATTAAAGTATTAGATTCTAAAAGGACAAGTCGACCCAGACAAGTGACAAGAACCATTATAAATAAGAGATAATCTAGCTCATTTGTACACACACACTTCACACACTCTCTCAGTCAAGTCTGGCGCAAGTTTGGAGCTACAGCTGCAAGGATGGAAGGTGGATCTTCTGGGATGGTTCTTGTTCGCTCTCTCTAGCGCCATCTAGCCTAAGATGTGTGCCCTATCCTCTAGTATCTCTTGGTGGTGTTCTTGGTGATATTTCTTGGTGGTATTTTTGGTAAGTGCAACTACAACTACAATTGTTGCAGCTGAGTATTGTTCTTGTTCTGTAGCTTGGGGACTTTCTGTTTGGTGAGCTATCTTTGGAGAAAGATGAGCTCTCTTGGTTATCTGCTGGTTCTAGTGCTACTTCCATAGTCATTCTATCTAGAAAAGGTTATGGTGCTCGGGGTTGGTTGCATGCCTATGGTTGGGTGACAATAGTGATATTGTCTATGGTAAAACGAGCACATCAAATATTTTAACAAGAGGTTCCCTTACCAAGAACTACGAGCACCACCAACGTCACACCAGAGAAGTCTCAATCCTGCATTCTAGAAAGGTCGGATCTAATGAGTCAAAAGAGCCTCCCCATCCTCCATTCCAGCCAAGAAAAACCAACATTGAGGTAGAACACCATCAACCCTCTAGAGATGAGAAACAAGGGTCCTATCAAAAGTGTGACAAACCCGTCTGCCATGGGATGCTCACAGACCATCAATACTCCCTATTCCAGAGAGGAATTCTCACTCAAGAGCTCAAATTCACCCAATCCAAGAATAGAATCCAACCAAGAAGCAAAATTATAGATCCTTAATAAAAGTAGGGGTGACTCTAAACCTAAAAACAGACTCAACTCAGCAGAAGAACAAACCCCATAAGGATTGAAAACATCAATTACCTACGCTTCACTTCCATATTCCCACATGCATCCAAAATTATGAATCGGGGTGGTTGATTAACTTGCTCCAACATTGATGACAACATGTGCAGATGGACCCCAGTGCATGCACATCCCAACCTTCAAGCTCAATATAAGTTCATGACATGAATATTGTGGCGCCAAGTGTGTGACATGCTTGGTTTGTTCATTAACCTCAACACCACATGATTAGGGGGGATGGTAAGATTAATACCTTTTTTTTAATTATTCATTAAATTTAACACCATATGATTAGGGAAGTGGAAAATTTGATGCCCCATTTTTTAATCTATGAGTACCACATTCTAATCCACTTGCCTTGTTATCCAATGAGTCTCCTTATTGATTGTGTTCTCTAAGCACATAAAAAAAATCAACACTCTCAAAGCTTGCCACTTCTTTCTTGATTCGTAAGAATATTCTTGATAGAACACTATTGTTTGAACTAAGGGTTTTACTCATTGATTTAATAACGAGTTCAGAGTCTCCAATAACGATTAACCTTGTGCAATGCCTATCAACAACAATCATGATAAAGAGCAAGGGCTTCGAATTGGTTGTTAGTGGCTTTGTGCAATCCCCATTCAAAGGATTTTCTCTCATTTCCCTTAGGATCAACAATGATCCCCCCACTCCTACCACCCCTCTCAATTTCTTCAATTTATTGTCTAAATATGTGTTTTATTGTTGACAATCACTTGTTGGGTCAATGAAAGCAATTAGCTAATATAACACCACCAAGCATAAAATCCTTCCAAGTGACATGATAGTCATTGTACTCTCACTTATAGATATACGCAATAAGAGTTGAAACCAATTACAAATCCTTTGCATCTTTTTGCAGAATGGATACCCCACTAACAACTAAAAAAAAGAGACATGGATTTCATGGGTTGGGACATGAATTTCCACCCAGAAAATCCATGACTTTCACCTATTCAATATATGCATCATTTCTTGTATAATTTATATATTCTCTTTTAAATTATTTCTATCAGTTTCTATTGATTGACTATGTATTACGATAGATGTTTGATGTGAGAACATCCTTGAGGTTTGTGTGATCCAACATCACATAAAAATGATTTTGTTTTCATTTGTGATTTTTGATTTTTGATTTTTCTTTTCAACCATGGGAGGTTGAATGAAGATTTATTTTGTTTAATAAAGTCTATTATCGGCCCACTAGACCAAAGACAAAGCCTTTAATTTATTATTATTATCAAAATAAGGCCACCATAACCTCATTAAACAAGTCTGCATAGCATATGCGCAATACCTGTCGAGGAGATAAATATTAAAGGTAAATAACAAAGTAATATGAAGTTTAATAACTGTTATGTGTAATGTAATAATTTTTTTACTGTACTGTGTTTTGCCAAATATTTAGAATTGTGATCCCGATCCCAATAATAACCATGAAAGTGACTTTTCGGTGTTGCGGTTTCCCCGCTGGCAGCTCAGGCGTGTAGGGTAGCACAACCCAGATTGTACCCAACCCCATAAATTATTTAATGTATCATAAACAAAGGTGTACACAAGTTGATTCACATTAAAATTATTTCTTGCTCCCAAGAATGGTGATTTCGGTTTTGCAACAAGATGGGTCCTACTTTTGACAATATATATTAAAAAACAAGAAATATTTATTACAATGACATTGGGGGAAGTGAAGGCAACAATAAGACTTCAAAGTCTTTGGCCAATAAGATATCAGATAAATGAGATTTATATTTTAAAATAAATCATTATTTTTTAAAAAATTAGATAAAGGGGTATATATTTAATGGTCAACTATGAACTAATAGAAAGTCAAGCCTAACTCAAAGCTATATACCATGCCTATCGGCGGGTATAATAACGAGCATTTAAATTTGCATATCCATAAATATTTTAGCAAACTCGTGTCCACGTAGATACAAAGATTTGCAAAAAGTTAGCAAAGGGGTGTGGACCCCACCCCAATTCATTAGGATAAAGTTTTCTTGGGCGGAGACCACCTCCCACCCATGTTAACAAAGGCCAATAAGAACATGTAATGTGTCAGAATGAAGTGAAATAGAAAAAGGATGTTTGGCTTTCAACACGTTGATGAGGTAAAACATATATGTTAAATTATGAATATTAACCCAGGAAATAGTTGTAAAGCAACTAGTCTTCCTTAAGATTATGTTATCGGGGGATGGAAAAGAGACTTGTGGAAATGGGATATGGCATAGAAGATTAAATTGTTTATATGGTTATCAACTGAGAACAAAATTCTAACATGGGATTTTATGCAAAAAAAAAGGATGGTAAGGTTCAAATCGTTGTCCATTATGCTTCAAAGATGTTGAGACTGTGTATCACATATTTGTGTCTTGCAGATTCTATCGGGAAGTTTAGCTGAGGATAAAAAAAGAACTTAAAAATTTGGTTGTTTGGGAAGGCAACACTTTAAATGAATGCCTGGAAAACTAGGTAAAAAGAGAGGTGGTTTTCAAAACGTTGCCTGCCATTCTTTGCTGGTATGTCTGGTTGGAGCAGAACAATGAAATTTTCGAAGGACGCATTCCTTCCAGCTTCTCTGTTGTTTGCAAAGTCAAAGCAACACTTCCTACTGGGCCACCTTTGTAGAAGTCCTCTCCTCGAATACTTCAGAGCCTGAGTCTTTATTCCCCTACAATGAGCTGGTTCGATGGAGTTGTGGATTTAAATGACCATAGATGTGGTGCGGGGGGGCTGATAAAGACTAGTTCAAATACAGGCATTAAGTGGACTTTTAACTGAGGCTGTGGGACTAATACTAGAGCAGAACTGCTTGGTGCATGGGCGACCCTATCCCTAGCTGTACGATTGAATATAGAGGTTATACAAGTAATTGGTGATTTGAAGATTATCATAGAATTGTTGAACGAAAAAGGAAAGCTACAGGTTGCCTCTTTAATGGGTTGGATGGACAGAATTAATAGGCTCAAGATCGTTTTTAAACATATCTACTTCACCCATGTATATAGGGAGCAAAACATGGAAGTTGATTATCTCTCGAAGAAAGCCTCGATGAAGGTTGAAGGAATGATAAACTACAACTTCTGGGTAGATGGAAACGAAGGGCCCACTTCTTTCTTCTATCTATATTAACTTCTTAGCTATACATTTTGGTTCTTCTTAATATCTGGAGCACTCAGAGGATAGGCTCTTTTTCCGGCGCATCTTAGTAATATAGTGTCTTGTTGTTGGATCTTATTACAGTCATCATGTGTTTTGTTGATAATGTCAACACTTTGTACTGAGGTTAAGACAAGAATTTATATTTTTGTGAGTAAGATCTAAATTTTTGTATATGTAAAGAAATGAAGCTATGCATAGAATGCAAGATCTTTGATGATATGTAAAGTGCACCATTTTATATTATTATGATATAAAGAGAAATTTTTCTAGTTGAAAAAAAAAATTATGTTCATTTTTTGTTTAGTTATTAATTTGAAGTATTTATTACTCTTTCTTTAAATATATTCATGTTTTGTTTAATTAAGTAATTCCTCCACATAAATATTCAAAATATAAAAATAAAATGACACATTAATTTCAAGCAATCAGATTTTCTCAAGTTCTAAAAATAAATAAAAATTGACACATATAATGTGAAGTTATATTTGCCAAATTGACACATATAACGTGAAGTCATATTTGCACATGATGTTGTTCTTGATTAATGTTTTTAAATTGTATCAATATAAGTTAAACTGATAATTTTAAATATTATAAAATTTTCTTATTTAAAAAAAGTTAAAATATAACTAGTTTTAGAGTTTTAAATTTGGAAAATATTTTGATTAAATAATTTTATTTTATTATTTTTAAATTTAAAATTAATATTAACAATTTTATAACCACTTACATTTTAATTGAAATAATTAAATCAAAATATTCTCTTTAAATAAAAATGTTTGTCTAAGAGTCTAATCAAAATAATTATTATCTACTTTTTTTTCTAATTACTTATATTGAATTATAAAATTATATAGTTTTTAAAGATATTGTCTAAACATTGGACTTTTTGAACTTTTTATAGAATCTGCTAAATAGATCTTGGTGAAATCACAATTTTTTGTTATTTAAATTGTATTTTTGAATGCATAAATGGATTCTGCACCTTGAAAAACCCTTAGAACACTCGAATCATGTAGACTCAATCACTTAAATCTAGAGTTTGAAATTTCAATAAAAATTAATCTAAAAATATACCTGTAAAAACTCAAAAAAATCAAACATTTTTTAAAAAAAATCATTATTCTTTAACTTGTTTCATCATTTTGTAAAAATACATAATTTTTTATTTAACATTAAATTACCAAATTGGATAGCTTTGCAAACAATTATTATTCTTAAAATTATTCCAAATTTAAAGATATTTTCTAATAAATCAACGTTGAAAAACACTATATGATAATTAAGTTAAATTGCATTAATTTGTTACTTTTATATGTTTTTTAAATGAGAAGCGTCTGCTTTATGTTTATTTTTTAAATCGTAAACCAAAAGAAAAGTTCAATTATTTAATTCATAAATTTCTTTATAATGTGAACAAATTCTTTATGCCCTGCGTCGCTCAGTAGATTGCAAAGAATAATAGGACGGATATCTTCTCTCTGGACTTCTCCTAGAGCAGCCGGAAAAACGAAAACAATATTTTTTGTGGACTTCTGTGAGAGTAGTCGTAGCATTTGTCTGCATTGCTTGCGATTTCACCTAAGCCACAACTTGCTCGACGTAAAATAAATCTTCTCCTTTGCTCTAATTGTTTTAAAATTAATAAAATAATAAAATAAAATTTTTAAAATTAATAAAATAAAATAAAAATACTTTTAAAATAGAATTTTCAATTTTTTATACTACGAATTAAATAAAAAATAAAATATAGTTGAAATAATAAAAAAACAACAAAATTATAATACACTCTCTTGTCCTTTTCTTTTCAATTTTTTTGAGATCTATTGTGCTTGTTTCCTTGTAAGCCATAAGTCCTTTGAAAAATTCTTGATCCCTAGAAGATTTAAAATTTGTTAACGCAGAGTTGCAAACCTTAAACTACCTTCGAACTGTAGCAAATCTTGTCAATAACAAAGAAATAATATCTATCTTTGTTGATTGTGGTAGAAACCGCTTGGCGCTGTGTAAACTTTTCAAAATGTTGTTTCCATGATGGATGTTTTCCTTACTAGTAGAATTAACTAAGATTAGAGTGCAAAAAGGATGATTGTTACCTGATCAAGGGAAATTACACTTAAGGTTGGCAGTGATAGATAAAGCAGGATCCAAGGGATATCCTCCCTTCTATAACCTATATCAAATTCGTATACCTGAATATGTCATGTATTAACTCATCCATATAATTGTTTTGTCGTCATGTTTTCACCTTTTTCCTTTTGATCTATGATCTCATGATCGTAGACCTTAAGCCTTGTCACCATCTAGTTAACATTCCTGGCAAATCAAATTTCTTTTGGTGTTCATGAACAACCAAGGTAATATAAAAAGGAACCATTGCTTCTCCTCATTCCTCAATATAAGGTCCAAACATAACAATGGGATTTTCAAAGTGTAAATTTAAAGTATCTATTTGTGTTACTCAATTTGAACAATCAATCATTTTTAAGACTTTCTTTCGATTCATTGGATTTTTAGCAAATTCTATTAAAGAAACACGAATTCTAATTTTATTCAATTCATTTCCTAAGTTGAATGAAGTACTTGTCTTCTCTATTTCCTTGGGTTTTATCTTTGGTTTTTTAATTATTTGGGGATCAGATTTTTATTTTGAAGTTGAGACTTCTTTTCCTTTATCCTTATTTTGAATCATATCTACTTGACCTTGATTATTGGTTTTATTTCCATTTCCTCTAGGCCTAAGATCATACTTTTTATGAAGTTTATCCTATAAAGTGTCTGATAAAATTTTATACTGATGTGAGATATCAACTTGACATTTAGTGTCATTTTTACCAAAGTATTGATTGAGCTCTAAATATTTTGCATACTAATCTTGTGTCATATGTACATAAGAAGGATCACCTTCCATCATATTCATTTTTTCATCATGTTCTTGATATTCTTCTTCATCCACAAAATTATCAATCAAATTTTCATTTTTTAATGGTGCCTGTATTGGTTGATCTTCAACACTTTTTTCTCTTTGTAAAACTTGCGGAGGATAGAATGGATTTCTAAATTGACTTAAGTTTATATTATCAGGTCTCGTCCTTTATGTTTCCGTTCTAGCCAATTTATTAGACAAGTCGTTAATTATCTTACACATCTCTTCAATTTTTTCTTCTTGATTATTTTTATTTGACCTAGAAGGACCAACTTGTTATTTTTATTTTCTTTTTTCTCAATCCCCGGAATCAATCTTAACTCTAGTTTTTCTTGAAGTTATCATGTTTGATTCTATCTCAACTGCATCATCTTTCATATTAGTTAAGGTAATAGATATTCTTTGTCTAAGAAACAATGCAAAGTTTGGATCAAAAGAACCAACTAAAGTTACTTTTGCAGCTGGTTGAAGAGGTTTTACATATGCAGGAATCTTATGATAAAGTTTATTAAGCCTCTTTATAAATTTTCAAATAGATTCTAGTTGGGCCTGGAACATTTTTTTCTCTTCCTTGCTGGCCATGGCTGCGACTTCAACTGTTTTTATGTGTGCCTCGGGAAGTGGGGCCTTTCCTTCCATTTTTGTGTCCAAGCCAATTTCTATTTCGCAATTCGGTGCCTCTTTTCGAGATGTGGTTCAGTAGGTCTCTACTCCTTCTTCTTCGTCTCTTCTGGTTCAAGAAGCCCCTCCCCTTGTCATTCCCATGGGACAAGATGTTGAGGAAGAGGAAGAATACTACAAATCTGTGAGTTTCGTCTGTCATTTCAATGGTTTTTTGCCAAAGTTAGCGGATCTCAACAGTTGGATCTCGGCTACCTAGATCCCTATTATGCAACAACAAGATTTCATTCATCTTTGTGCTAAACGATTCTTCATTGTTGAGTTCTACATTGAGGAAGATCAAGATCTGATTCTCAACTCAGGTTCGTGGTTTTGGGGTAACTCAAGTCTGTGCATGAAATCTCCTTCTTTCAATCCATCTACTGATATTTTATCCTCATCTTCTATTTAGGTGAGGCTTCCCAACCTTCCCTTTGCATTTTTTGGGTTTACCCTCTCTTGAAGCCATCGATTCGGCTTTGGGAAAGTTCCACTTTGCATGTCATGAAACTACAAGGAAAAACACTTCCACTTTTGTCTGTATCTGTGTGGAAATGTACTTTAGTAAATGATTCCCAACTGAAGTTATTCTTACAGGTAAAAATTATTCTTGGTCTCAAAAACTAGACTATGAGAAAGATTTGTTGCGTTGCAGATCTTGTTTTGAAACATGACATCTTACAACCCATTGTCCCAAAGGGCCTAAGAAGAATAGAAATATTTGGAAATGCACTTGGTGGGTGGGATCTAATGAACACCATTAGGTTATCTCAAAGGATTGCAGACAACCCCCTCAAGTCATCAAAAAGTTGTCTCAGCTAGATCCTCCTCTTCATCCAACTCAGTTATCTCAAGACACGAGCCCAGAATCCATTCAGAAGTCGGAGAAAGAGGCATCTTCCCCTCAGGTTTTAGATGAGGAACCTCGAATATAGTCTTCTCCTCAACCACCAACTAGCTGGGAAGATCAGGGTTATGATGTTGAGGTATCATATGAATAAAAAATAGAAGCTCCAGATTAAGGCAATTGAAGAAATTTAGGCATCACAAGTACCTCAACCTCTGCAAATGAAGTTTGGACGGTAGTAAAAAAGAAGAAGAATAAATCACATGCCACATCAAAAGCAATGGTAACACGAAGTGAGGACTGCAAGTCGGCCAAAAAGGTGAGCTCTTCTCCAACATGTTAATTTAGATGCAGTGTGTCTTCACTTTTATCCTCAAAGTCTTTTTTTGAGTGTATTCTGCAAGGTTGTTTTATGTGAAGTTTTCATTTGAGTATTTGAAACCATCATTAGTAGCTTGTAGTAGTGGTTTAATTGAGGCCCTGGATTGGCCTAAATTTTGAAAGACTTTGTAACTCCTCAACGGTTTCGACCGCGTCCTTTTTGATAATATAAATTTCCCAGTTTTTGTAAAAAAAATGAAACAAATTCATTATGTTTCTTTTTAAGGCTCTCAAACTCAATCAAATAATATAAATGATCATTTTTTCTCGCCCCTTGGTCTAAGAAAAATATATTCTAGTGCATCCCATGAATCAGTGGAATTAGGGGGTAACCCCTCAAACCATGTCCTTACCTCCCCTTCAAAAATTTGTACAAATATTCTCATATACACATTCTCATGTTCAAGACCTAGATTATTCGTAAAATGATCAAAAGATGATAGGTGTTCTAAAGTTGCAATCTCATCTTCTCCATTAAATTTAGGTAAGAGGTTTAGATAATTATCAGGAAAAAATTTCATATTTCTAAGAAGATTTAAGGGTGCATATCTAGCAACAAATTTATTAAAGATCTTAGGTGGAGGTGGTGGGGGTGTTTGTTGTTGACTAGCCATTAGATTCTTTATGCATGATTTAGATTTTTTTGGAATGAGTGGATTGATAAAAGTTTTGAAAGGCTCATCTTCTTCAAAGGGAACTTCTAGAAGAGTTGTTTTGGAAACTTCAAATAATCCATTTTAAGGAATAAGAAAGAAAACTTGGGTGATGTAACAGAAGAAACTTCAAGAGAATCCGTTGGGGAAACCTTTGGAGAATCTTCTGGAAAAGGTATTTGAGAGATTACAGGAAAGCCTTCGAGAGAAAGTGCAATATAAGTTTCAGGAAAATTTTCAAGAGAATTTGTTATAGAGACTAATAAGGGTAGTTTTGGACAACTTGGAGGAGATTATTTAGGGGTAATTGTAAAAGAATGATTGGGAGAAATTGTGGAAAAATCTTTTAAAGGGTCTTCTAAAGTAATAGTAGATTTTTGTTTTGATTTGGGATCAATAGAAGAAGAAGGATTAACAAGAGAAGGTGTTATTTGTTTTTGTCTAGGATTTCTCTTAGACAATAGTTTTTCTGGAAATGCTACTGGTGTAGTTTTCTCAAGGTCTAGGTTTGCTCTGTTGTTTTTCTTTCCTAATGCAAAGATTGAAAATGTGAAGTTGTCGGGTGAAATATTTTAGCCTTTCTAACTCTTGTTCACCAACAAGGAGTAGGTTTCCTATCATTTTACCCATGGAAAGTAAAATTTCTTTAATTCGCTCCCTGATAACGACACCAAAAGAATGTTGTAACCCTTGAAATGTTTCTGGCTAGAAAACTATGCCAAGGCATCCACTACCAATAAATTAGTTTTAACTTTGAAATTTTTATCCCGAGACAAAATATTTGTACTATTTTACCTTAAGAAACGAATTTTGATTTATAATTAATCAATATTAGAACTTGAAGGCAAGATTTAAATTGTTTTAGATGATATAAGATTTTAGATGATTTAAAATAAGAATTTAAGAAATAAAACTGAAAGTTTAACAATGTATTAAATCTACATAAATATCATTTGACTTTCATCCGAAGAAATTACGAACATATGTATCTAATTTAGAATAATATTAAATGAACAACAATGAAAATTCATCAATATTCATAAGGCATAAAAGTAGAACACACATGTCTAAATTATACTTACAGTATAGTTGCATAAATGTTTGTATTATATAATTCCTTGGAAGTTGTAGTAGCGGTTGACGTACCAAATTGTTACATTTAAAACATCTTATATGTATTCAAGAGGAAATTTATGAAGGGCTAAAGACACATAATATCAGAGAAGACATGAACTAAAACATCAAGTTCTGTAAAAGTAGAATTTTATTAGAAATCTTGATCCTTTCTCAGGCAAAAGCTACCCCTTTTTACATCGAAATTCCTTTCTTTTATACAAAAATAAGTATAACCACATATGGTTATTGAGAGCTATTATTTAGCCTCAAAATAACAACAACCTATCACTTTTTACAAGGAAAGCAATTAATATACTCGAACTTGATATTTGCCCAAAATATCTCATGATTTCTCTTCAACCATTTTGATGACTCATTCAGTCAATAACTCAATTAGAAGCTTCCAATTCTCATTCGATGGGTAGTTGAAGGCCTTAATTTTCCTGTATGCAATGTCTAATTCAATATACTTCTCATCTTTAGGAGGACTTGAGAAAAGATTTTTAATTTGTGAGAGTAAATAAAATTCATATATGAGTATGTCCACAATAGTCCATCCTCTCAAACAAATTTGAAACTTGTCTTCACTTTCTCTGATTATAAACAAATTCCTTCTATAATTTTCAAAATATAGAAGCTTTTCTTCGTCATTCCACGTTGAAGGAAATCTCATTTTCACCAAATTTTATGTTAGAAAACAGGATCGCGGAGCAATCAAATAAAATAAAATACAGAGGATACACAATACACTAGAGACACAGATATACGTGGTTCACCCAATGTGGGCTATGTCCACCAGAAATATTTCCAGGTCCCTCCTTTTAATTATCTAACAAAATGAAGGGATACAACCTACAACACACTCGTTGTAACTTCCTCTTCTTTTTCTCATAGTCTCCTCTCTCAGAATACAATATTCACGATAATACACAACTACAATACAATTCCCTCACAAGAGAGGGTTGCCTTCTAGGGAAAAAACCCTAAAAATAATTTCTACCATCAAATATGTGACCTTATAATGAACGGTCCAGATTGACTACAAATTTAATCTTCTTTCTCTCACAATCTCCTCTCTCGAAATACAATATTCATGATAATACACAACCATAATAAAATTTCCTCATAAGATAGGGTTGCCTTATAGGGAAAAAAACCTTAAAAATAACTTCTATCGTCAGATCTGTGACCTTATAATGAACGGTCTAGATTGATTACGAAATTACAATATTTTACAAGGCAATTTTTCCCAATATTTCGCTTTGGGGGCGCTGCCCCTGAATTCCCCGCCGGGGGGGGGGGGTACAAAAAATGTCGCCACCCCCCTTGGCGACAGTTGTGGGGGGGCAAGGCCCACCACACCCTCCGTTAGGGAATGGGGTCCAAGCACATTTGAATTAGGAAGATAATTAGGCAACACAACCAACATTTTCAAACCTATTTGTGAATGATTCAATATTTATTTTTACCGTTATACATTTATTTTGAGCTTGTTGTATCAAATTTATTTTGTGAAAATCTTCTCAGTCTCCATCACCATTAGAGTTTTGTCCTTTACTCCTTTACTCTTCAATACATATTTGGAATTAGAATTTAGGAACTTGATCATTATGGTAGCAACCTGAGGCCTGGTTCACAACTCCTGCAATTCTTTTTGGATAGTTTGATCTGCTTCATCTGTCAAAACAATCACTTCTTCAATTATTTTGAAGTAATCCCAAAATTTGCTAACTTATGTGATGATTTCAGCCCAAATAAGATGTCTGGCTCCAACCAGATTTTATCTTTGTCCTTTAATTGTTCTTTGAGAACCTTGGTCTCTTCATTCTGTGTGGAGATTGATTTATTTAGCTTTTCAATTTAAACTCCCTTTAAGTCTAGCTCCGACAATGCTTTTGTTAACCCCTCTGTTGGGTCTGTTGTCTCTGTCGTCTGTGAAAAAAATTATCCTTTCTTTAAGATTTCAATCTACTTCTCATACATTTCCATTTGGTTTCCCATCTGCACCATTTGTCTCAGGAGTTGATCCTTTTCATTTTGCATTGCATGTAACTCTAGAGTTTGAACATGATCAATCCCTAGGATGTTGAGCTTTTTCTTCAATGCCCGAATTTATGTGTCCTTTGTTTTCATCAAAGATTTCCCTGGTGCTGCATCTTGTGGATTTTCTCCCAGATCCATTACCCATTGTTCCAACTCCTCCACTCTCATCTGTCTAGTTCTATTAGTTGACTTCTCTTGTTTTAAGTGATTCTTGATTTTTTCATCTATGGTTTGTAACTTTTTTATCCCAAGAGTTGTATAATTGTGGTGAAACCTGCACAAAGAATCGAGATAACAACAATTCATACAAAGCTTGCAAATTGAGAGATGGAGAAAAGACATAAGAGAATAGGATCAAGAATTCTATTCATTGTATTCTACACTCAAAGAGTGAATAATTTACAATAGATATGGGGTACATGAGTAACTAGTGTGTCGTAGTAGTGATCTAGAGAGATATAGACACTCACTGACAGAAACTAAAGTAATCTGCCACCTAGTCCTAGTTAATTGATCCATGCAATCATGAGTTAACTAAGTCACACGTGTGTAAGTGAGAGAAACACATGCAACTGCTGGTGATAAAACTGAGGTTTCCGTGCATGAGTGACTTCCACTAGTCTAAACGACTCTGAAGTAAAGAGGAGCACCCTATTTTGTAGGGGAATATTCTCTAAAGAGAATATTCTCATCGAAGGAAGCGTTCTCAACATTGGACTATCAACCTTAGGAAAATAATTACCCAAGTGAGTGTGGAATATCTCCAACACCCGCTTTGAACACTACTAGAGTGTAAATGATGAATGTATCCCGAAAACCAAGGCATGTTAGGTACCCATTGTACAATGCATCTAAGAATGAAACATTGGAAAAGTGAGGAAAGAGAGAAAACCTCATGGGAAAAAACACCCCTCAAAGTATAATGTATCAAAAGATGAAGAAGGAAAGACAACTACTAAGCAGTCGTATCCTTCACTCCAAGACGATCGCATAGGAAGTGGAACTTCTGCTCAGTAAATGTCTTGATGAAGATGTCAGTGACGATGTGGATGTCTATAAAGATCTAATGAAGTAGATGCACCAGTGAGATGGCGCATGCAAAAGTGTCTGCATGCGGCTCCTGTGATGCGTGCATGGTGCATGTGGCTCCTGAGATGCAAGCATGGTGCATGTAAAAGGGTCTGCATGTGGCTCCTAAGATGCATGCATGATATCTTTCGCATCTGATTCAGAAAACAAATCTAAAATGGAGTAGACATCATCTCCAATGAATGGAACAAAAAGATGTTAAAATAATTGTGTAGAAGGCTCTTCAGAATGAGAGGCTTGATCTTCTGATGGCTTTTCTTTTGGCTCTATCTTTTCAATATCCTACATGCAATTTTCACAATCTTCTTTATTCTTGAATAGAACCTCCAATCTAGTCCATGGTTTGTTCGGAGTTGAGAGTGATTCCTCCTCTACATGCTACTGTAGCTTAGGAGAAATAGATATGCAGATAAATCTGAGAGCCATGTCTTGTTTATTGAGAAGTGATTTTTATCATCAGCGAAATTATGCTATACTTCTATTTTCATGGTTATTTGGTATAAGACTCTACATCTGAGTTGAAGCAAAAAAAATTTCTTCCACTCCAAATAGTTATGAGGTGTGAAAAATATTAACAACGAACAATCCATCTTTTCTGACTATATCTCCCTTTTGAACTTGCAAATAAGATACATGTGCGCCTTGCTCCTAGCAACCCATGGGCTCTGATACCATGCAGAAATGTGGTGAAACTTGCACAAAGAATGTAGCTAATAACAATTCATACAAAGCTTGCAAATTGAGAGAAGGAGAGAAGAGATGCGAGCAAATAATAAAGAAATGTATTCACTATATTCCACACTAAAGAGTGAATAATTTACAATAGATATCGGCTACACGAGTAACTAATGCATCATAGTAGTGATCTAGAGAGATCTGGACACTCACTAACAGAAACTGAAGTAATCTGCCACCTGGTCCTAGTTAACTAATCCATGCAAACATGAGTTAACTAAGTCACACGTGTGGAAGTGAGAGAAACACATGCAACTGTTGGTGATAAAACTGAGGTTGCCATGCATGAGTGACTTCCACTACTATAACTGAGTGTAACTAACTCTAAACTAAAGAGGAGTGCCATATTTTGTAGGAGAATATTCTCTAGAGAGAATATTCTTTTATAAGGAAGCGTTCTCAACATTAAACTATCAACCTTAGGAAAATAATTACATAGGTGAGTGTGTAATATCTCCAAAAAGAGTATCTATCTTCACATCCTTATTTAACATCTCCACAGTCTATCTATGGAACTCCATTTTATATAGTGGGTGAACTGCATTAAGATCAATAGAGATATTTTTAACTTTCTTTTTATTTTTTGTTTCCATTATTGCTATATTCAATTTCCCCTTTTCATAATCCATAACAGATGACATTCTTGTATGAGATGTCCCTTGGTCAAAGATTTTAGGAAGAATATTTTGTTTAATATTTGCACCTATTTTATTGGTAACCATGAACTGATGAACATGATCAATTTACTTTGATTGATCTATATCCAAAGAACCTTTTCCACTTTGACCCTCTGAACTCTGAGGATTTTTTGATGATGACACTTCTACAATCACAAAAAATTCTCTTATCATGGGTTGTGATTCTTCTTGTGATCTTTGATCTTCATCTTCATCTTGTGCTTTTTGTTTTCTGCCTCTTTACCGATCTTTCTTCTTTTGTCTTTGACATTTTTGGAACTGATCCCATACTCTTTCTTTTATATATCTTGTCAAATTGTTGAGGGGTCTCTGTTACTGGTGACTTCGATGGCTGGTCTAAAGCTTTCTTCTGAACCTAGAAAATCCTCGGTACGTCCTTCCAAATGTATTGGTTAGCCAACAACTCCAATTGTTCTTTTTTATGATGTCGATAAGGAACTAGTCCATTTTCAATCCTTTTTGAAGAAATTATAGCATGATGATCAAGCATCCATCTCTCTCCCTGCTGGAATCCCATGTTCTGGAGAATTTTTTCTGCCACTTACAAAGTTGATCTAGTATTAAAAATAAAAGGACCTAACTCCTTTTTTAATTTAAAACTTATTTTGTACTTTCTTGATACAAAATGGATATGGTTAGAATCTAGGCTTTGTCTTATGAATTCTACTGCAAATATTATGGGTGTCAAAAAGATAAGAAAAAGGAAAGGTCGTAGTTCAAAACCATAGACTCTGATTTCTTTATAGTTTTCAAAGATATATCAATCTCCAACTCTTTTGTTAGGGCTTAGCTGTAAAAGTTGTCTACATTCTAGAAAGACTCTAGGAGGCACCTCATTATGAATAATTTCAAATACTTTTGACATAAACTGATTGATATATTATGAGAACCCAACATTTTTAGCCCTTTTTCTAACTAGAGAAGTATGGTGAATGACTGAAACTAGATTTCCTATTTCATCTTCAGTTTTCAATCCAATATGTGAAAACTTATCAGCTTCAAATAACATACAAAGATGTACTAGGTAACACTGATATCCGAAATATCTACTGGTTTCGAACTTTGATAGTTGAAGATGAATATTATTAGCTAAGAATTGAGCATAATTAAATTTAGTTAAGGGTTTCATTGTATATGGACAAATTGACATCGTGAACCCTAAAACATATTCATCAACAACCTGGTCAGTGTCATTTCCTAGGATTACAAATATCATTGAAATGATTTATCTTGATGTTTCAGGAAATAGACTGGCTTTAAGAACGACATTGTCTGAAGGGATGTCAAGATTCTGATATAAATAAGACTGTAAAATAGCAACCCTCTCCTGGGAATTTAAACCTTTGAAGCATTTCGCCAATACAATTTCATCTAACATTTCACTATCATAGCTTAGAGGCAATCTTAACATCTAAGAACTTGACTGAGAATTTATCTCGAAAAGTACAGGCCCATATTTAGAAATAACAACTCTCTTAGAAGGGATATAATTTGAAATGCACCAGACCACAAATTTGGGAAATTCATACACTTGGGGCACTATACATTTTGCCAAATCAGACTCCCAAACATGGTAATGGTTCAATGAATCCCTAAAGTTTTGCATAGCTAATTGGTGAATTTCAAACGAGTGAAACGATAGAACAGAGTAAAAAACATCCTTGTCTCTTTCGACTAAGACTTCTTCTTCAATTGTTAAAGGTTTCCTAGATTTAATTGACTTAGACGATTCCATTTTACAAAGAAAGAAAGAAAGAAAGTATTTTTAACGTCCACGAGGCTAAAAATAGCCTATGGGACAGATTGTTTTTCCATCTGGCTTTTGCATTCGGCCCTTTTCCTGTGAAGTTTTACAATAATCGCTCCCAGCTTCTCAACAAACTCTTCGCTGAATAGATTTTCCCAGGAATTAGCTGCCAGAATACATGCATAATTTTCCCTGCTGTCTTTGAGGGCCTCACATTCTAAAATGAAATGTTTTTCTGTTTCCACTTTTCCGGACGAGCACAGAATACATACTCTTTCTTCCCACTTTTCTTTTGGCCTTTTCCAACGCCCTGTTTCACAACGGAGTTGGTGAGAATTAGTCCTTAATTGAGCA